>JACGAQ010002037.1:0-47170 GCA_014119065.1 Orius insidiosus
ATTTTTTGAGAAAGGTTACAAAAACGGAAGGTTATAAACACTATCCTTTAAGAAATACAAGAACTTGTTTTCAATTTTCCTCCCCCGTCTCCTAAACATTAAGAATTTGCCAGAATAAATCCGGAAAACATAGGCAAAATGTAACTCTTATGGTTGAAAACTCCTGGGAAAAGACCCTTTTAACATGGATAACCGGAAAAATCTTTTAAAAAATAGATTTCAATTTTACTGGGATTATATCAGGCGGTTTTTCCACTTTACTCGAATAAAAGAAACCCATTCTTCACTTAAAATAGTCCAGTAAATAGAATAAAGTCATTTTTCATAACTGGAAGGAGAATACCATCTTTTTACCATTGGTTTTTTTCGTACGACCAACCGTATCTAAACTAAGCGCGCGAAAAAGAGCACTGTTTACAATTTTCTCCGATTTTCCACTTTCCGTCAACTAATAACCCGAAAAACCAGGAGAAGATTTGATCTCAGCAAAAAGTTTATTTTATGAGAGTAATTGTAATGAATTCAATTTACTTTTTTTAAATTAATGTGTCAAAAACCAAATTCGAGCAGTGGGTAAGGGGATTGAAGACAATTAGAAGAAATACGCTTTTTGTGCTTCAGGAGCGTTGTCTTGAAGAAACTTATTCCTTTTCACTATATTATTATGTTTATTAATTAAATTTCGACGTATTTTTGAACACAGCCTTGCTGCTAATAATTTTTTTTTTCTGGCAAATGTATATTTTGACGTATTTCGGGTGTAAGGTTACGTTCTTAAGTGAACAGGTTATAAACAAACGACCATGCGATTTTTCGAATGAAAACAATAAAACTCGGCTTCATGAAATCATAGAAAACCGATTGAGCCGTTCGATATTTGGGGCAACCCTTCTCTGGAGGAAAAGCCTTATCGAGAAAACCTCTGCATCAGCAGGTGGAAAATAAATATACTTGAATTACCGACGGGATTGACCAAAGAATTATCATACATTTTAAAAAATGTAGCATTCCAAATAAAATGATTTTAACTAAAGCATAGCTTTCTTTTTGTTCGTATGAGTAAAGTGGGAAAATCGCCAGATACAATCCCAGTAAAATTGAAATTTTTTTAAAAGAACCTTCCGGTTATCCTATGTCAAATAGGATAAAGTTCTTTTCCCAGGATTTTTCAACATTACATTTTGCAAATGTTTTCCGGATTTATATTCCGGCTGATTCTTATTGTTTAGGAGGCGGGAAAGGAAAATTGATATTGTAATTGGTTCTTAAATTTTCTTTAAAGAATAGTGTTTATAACCTTCCGTTTTTGTAACCATTCTCAAAAAATTAAAATATTATATGAAATAATTTGATTAGGTAATTCAATAAATGACAAAGGGGAATTATTTATTATAGAACAAGTTGCCATAGACATAAAAATGGAACGAAAGTCACAAATATTACGAGGATGCCTCGCGTTCTGCTGGGTTCAGGAGGCTTCTTTCGGTGCCGCGTCGTGGGGAAAAAAAAAGAAGTAGCCATCGACTGATCATCTTTTTAAAACCAAGCCGAATGCTACGTCCTTTTTTTTTTTTTTTTTTTATTATTTTTTTATTTACAAACATTATTTACAACAAAATTAAATTTTACAAAAGTTAAAAATAAAACATGGTCGTGTTGGTTCTTTCTTTCTTAGCGGTCGTCTACTTTTGCTTTCCAGAGTTGGTGATGTCCTTCTTCGTGCAGATCCGCTTTTTTCGCTTCGTACTTCGTGATTTCGTCCCTTTTATAGGGTTGACGCTCTTCTTTTATCGGCCGGGTCTCCTTTCGGTGTTTTGGAGTCTCCGGACCAATTCGGGATCTCCCTGTACCACATTTTCCCAGGCCTGGGAAACATTTCGCACCTGACGAACCGTAGATACCGGAACTCTTCTCAAAATATTAGAAGCCATCTCCGGCGGAAGGTCTCGGATGAAGTCTCTTTGTTGCTGTTGTTGTTGGTGGTGATTTCTGCGTCCGTCGTTTTCCATTTTTCTCAAGCGAGTGACTCTTGGGAAGTGGAAGGTAATTTCGAGAGCCTTGGCCAAAAGGACTCATACAGACAGCGCCCTCTGTGGAACAGGAAAATTTTTTACCAATTTTCCTAATATTGTCAGGCAGCATTTCTAAAATTTTTTTTTAACTGTTCATCTTTATTTAATAAGATAAATTAAATTATGTTTAAGGTTTTCCTATTTGATGAAATCTCTTCGCTTTTTTTTAAACGAGTCTTTTTTTAAAAAACAAGTGATCGTTTTTATGGACTGCGTAGAACGAAAATGAAATCAATTTTTTATTGTTATGAATTTAAATTTCAAGTTATATAATAAATTTTAAATGCTATCTCCTGGGCAAACGTTAAGCTTTTAAAAGAATGCTGTCCGACATTATTTGAAAAATTGTAAAAATAGGGAAAAATGGGAATTTAGCGGAAAAGGATTTGAAATTCTTCGGATCGGCAGAGGGCGCTGTCTGTATGAGTCCTTTTGGCCAAGGCTCTCGAAATTACCTTCCACTTCCCAAGAGTCACTCGCTTGAGAAAAATGGAAAACGACGGACGCAGAAATCACCACCAACAACAACAGCAACAAAGAGACTTCATCCGAGACCTTCCGCCGGAGATGGCTTCTAATATTTTGAGAAGAGTTCCGGTATCTACGGTTCGTCAGGTGCGAAATGTTTCCCAGGCCTGGGAAAATGTGCAGGGAGATCCCGAATTGGTCCGGAGACTCCAAAACACCGAAAGGAGACCCGGACGATAGAAAAAAGAAGAGCGTCAACCCTAAAAAAAGGAACGAAATCAAGAAGTACGAAGCGAAAAAAGCGGATCTGCACGAAGAATGATATCACCAACTCTGGAAAGAAAGTGGACGACTGCTAAGAAAGGCCCAACACGACCATGTTTTATTTTTAACTTTTGTAAAATTTAATTTTGTTGTAAATAATGTTTGTAAATAAATAAAAAAAAAAAAAAAAAAAGGACGTGGCATTCGGCTTGGTTTTAAAAAGACGATCAGTCGATGGCTACATCTTTTTTTCCCCACGAAAGACTTCGACTTGGCACCGAAAGAAGCATCCTGAACGCAGCAGAACGAGAAGCATCCTCGAAAAATCTAATGTTTTTCGTTCCATTTTTTTTTTTTTTTTTGTCGTAGGCAACTTTTACTTGAATAAATAATTCCTTTTTTGTTATTTATCGAATTACCCAATTAAAGTTATTCATCATATAGTATTTTTTAAATTTTTGAGAAGGTTACAAAAACGGAAGGTTATAAACACTATCCTTTAAGAAAATACAAGAACTTGTTTTCAATTTTCCTCCCCCGCTCCTAAACATTAAGAATTTGCCAGAATATAAATCCGGAAAACATAGGCAAATGTAACTCTTATGGTTGAAAACTCCTGGGAAAAGACCCTTTTAACATGGATAACCGGAAAAATCTTTAAAAAATAGATTTCAATTTACTGGGATTATCAGGCGGTTTTTCCACTTTACTCATACGAATAAAGAAACCCATTCTTCACTTAAATAGTCCAGTAAATAGAATAAAGTCATTTTTCATAACTGGAAGGAGAATACCATTTTTACCATTGGTTTTTTTCGTACGACCAACCGTATCTAAACTACGAGCGCGCGAAAAAGAGCACTGTTTACAATTTTCTCCGATTTTCCACTTTCCGTCAACTAATAACCCGAAAAACCAGGAGAAGATTTGATCTCAGCAAAATTTATTTTATGAGAGTAATTGTAATGAATTCAATTTACTTTTTTTAAATTAATGTGTCAAAAACCAAATTCGAGCAGTGGGTAAGGGGATTGAAGACAATTAGAAGAAATACGCTTTTTGTGCTTCAGGAGCGTTGTCTTGAAGAAACTTATTCCTTTTCACTATATTATTATGTTTATTAATTAAATTTCGACGTATTTTTGAACACAGCCTTGCTGCTAATAATATTTTTTCTGGCAAATGTATATTTTGACGTATTTCGGGTGTAAGGTTACGTTCTTAAGTGAACAGGTTATAAAAAACGACCATGCGATTTTTCGAATGAAAACAATAAAACTCGGCTTCATGAAATATAGAAAACCGATTGAGCCGTTCGATATTTGGCAACCCTTCTCTGGAGGAAAAGCCTTATCGAGAAAACCTCTGCATCAGCAGGTGGAAATAAATATACTTGAATTACCGACGGGATTGACCAAAGAATTATACATTTTAAAAAATGTAGCATTCCAAATAAAATGATTTTAACTAAAGCATAGCTTTCTTTTTGTTCGTATGAGTAAAGTGGGAAAATCGCCAGATACAATCCCAGTAAATTGAAATTTATTTTTTAAAAGAACCTTCCGGTTATCCTATGTCAAATAGGATAAAGTTCTTTTCCCAGGATTTTTCAACATTACATTTTGCAAATGTTTTCCGGATTTATATTCCGGCTGATTCTTATTGTTTAGGAGGCGGGAAAGGAAAATTGATATTGTAATTGGTTCTTAAATTTTCTTTAAAGAATAGTGTTTATAACCTTCCGTTTTTGTAACCATTCTCAAAAAATTAAAAATATTATATGATGAATAATTTGATTAGGTAATTCAATAAATGACAAAGGGGAATTATTTATTATAGAACAAGTTGCCATAGACATAAAAATGAACGAAAGTCACAAAATATTACGAGGATGCCTCGCGTTCTGCTGGGTTCAGGAGGCTTCTTTCGGTGCCGCGTCGTGGGGAAAAAAAAAGAAGTAGCCATCGACTGATCATCTTTTTAAAACCAAGCCGAATGCTACGTCCTTTTTTTTTTTTTTTTTTTTTTATTATTTTTTTATTTACAAACATTATTTACAACAAAATTAAATTTTACAAAAGTTAAAAATAAAACATGGTCGTGTTGGTTCTTTTTCTTAGCGGTCGTCTACTTTTGCTTTCCAGAGTTGGTGATGTCCTTCTTCGTGCAGATCCGCTTTTTTCGCTTCGTACTTCGTGATTTCGTCCCTTTTTTAGGGTTGACGATCTTCTTTTATCGGCCGGGTCTCCTTTCGGTGTTTTGGAGTCTCCGGACCAATTCGGGATCTCCCCTGTACCACATTTTCCCAGGCCTGGGAAACATTTCGCACCTGACGAACCGTAGATACCGGAACTCTTCTCAAAATATTAGAAGCCATCTCCGGCGGAAGGTCTCGGATGAAGTCTCTTTGTTGCTGTTGTTGTTGGTGGTGATTTCTGCGTCCGTCGTTTTCCATTTTTCTCAAGCGAGTGACTCTTGGGAAGTGGAAGGTAATTTCGAGAGCCTTGGCCAAAAGGACTCATACAGACAGCGCCCTCTGTGGAACAGGAAAATTTTTTACCAATTTTCCTAATATTGTCAGGCAGCATTTCTAAAATTTTTTTTTAACTGTTCATCTTTATTTAATAAGATAAATTAAATTATGTTTAAGGTTTTCCTATTTGATGAAATCTCTTCGCTTTTTTTTAAACGAGTCTTTTTTTAAAAAACAAGTGATCGTTTTTATGGACTGCGTAGAACGAAAATGAAATCAATTTTTTATTGTTATGAATTTAAATTTCAAGTTATATAAATAAATTTTAAATGCTATCTCCTGGGCAACGTTAAGCTTTTAAAAGAATGCTGTCCGACATTATTTTGAAAAATTGGTAAAAATAGGGAAAAATGGGAATTTAGCGGAAAAGGATTTGAAATTCTTCGGATCGGCAGAGGCGCTGTCTGTATGAGTCCTTTTGGCCAAGGCTCTCGAAATTACCTTCCACTTCCCAAGAGTCACTCGCTTGAGAAATGGAAAACGACGGACGCAGAAATCACCACCAACAACAACAGCAACAAAGAGACTTCATCCGAGACCTTCCGCCGGAGATGGCTCTAATATTTTGAGAAGAGTTCCGGTATCTACGGTTCGTCAGGTGCGAAATGTTTCCCAGGCCTGGGAAAATGTGGTGCAGGGAGATCCCGAATTGGTCCGGAGACTCCAAAACACCGAAAGGAGACCCGGACGATAGAAAAAAGAAGAGCGTCAACCCTAAAAAAAGGAACGAAATCAAGAAGTACGAAGCGAAAAAAGCGGATCTGCACGAAGAATGATATCACCAACTCTGGAAAGAAAAAGTGGACGACTGCTAAGAAAGGAGGAACCAACACGACCATGTTTTATTTTTAACTTTTGTAAAATTTAATTTGTTGTAAATAATGTTTGTAAATAAATAAAAAAAAAAAAGGACGTGGCATTCGGCTTGGTTTTAAAAAGACGATCAGTCGATGGCTACATCTTTTTTTTCCCCACGAAAGACTTCGACTTGGCACCGAAAGAAGCATCCTGAACGCAGAACGAGAAGCATCCTCGAAAAATCTAATGTTTTTCGTTCCATTTTTTTTTTTTTTTTGTCGTAGGCAACTTTTACTTGAATAAATAATTCCTTTTTTGTTATTTATCGAATTACCCAATTAAAGTTATTCATCATATAGTATTTTAAATTTTTTGAGAGGTTACAAAAACGGAAGGTTATAAACACTATCCTTTAAGAAAATAAGAACTTGTTTTCAATTTTCCTCCCCCGTCTCCTAAACATTAAGAATTTGCCAGAATATAAATCCGGAAAACATAGGCAAAATGTAACTCTTATGGTTGAAAACTCCTGGGAAAAGACCCTTTTAACATGGATAACCGGAAAAATCTTTTAAAAAATAGATTTCAATTTTACTGGGATTATATCAGGCGGTTTTTCCACTTTACTCATACGAATAAAAAGAAACCCATTCTTCACTTAAATAGTCCAGTAAATAGAATAAAGTCATTTTTCATAACTGGAAGGAGAATACCATCTTTTTACCATTGGTTTTTTTCGTACGACCAACCGTATCTAAACTACGAGCGCGCGAAAAAGAGCACTGTTTACAATTTTCTCCGATTTTCCACTTTCCGTCAACTAATAACCCGAAAAACCAGGAGAAGATTTGATCTCAGCAAAAAGTTTATTTTATGAGAGTAATTGTAATGAATTCAATTTACTTTTTTAAATTAATGTGTCAAAAACCAAATTCGAGCAGTGGGTAAGGGGATTGAAGACAATTAGAAGAAATACGCTTTTTGTGCTTCAGGAGCGTTGTCTTGAAGAAACTTATTCCTTTTCACTATATTATTATGTTTATTAATTAAATTTCGACGTATTTTTGAACACAGCCTTGCTGCTAATAATATTTTTTCTGGCAAATGTATATTTTGACGTATTTCGGGTGTAAGGTTACGTTCTTAAGTGAACAGGTTATAAAAACGACCATGCGATTTTTCGAATGAAAACAATAAAACTCGGCTTCATGAAATCATAGAAAACCGATTGAGCCGTTCGATATTTGGGGCAACCCTTCTCTGGAGGAAAAGCCTTATCGAGAAAACCTCTGCATCAGCAGGTGGAAAATAAATATACTTGAATTACCGACGGGATTGACCAAAGAATTATCATACATTTTAAAAAATGTAGCATTCCAAATAAAATGATTTTAACTAAAGCATAGCTTTCTTTTTGTTCGTATGAGTAAAGTGGGAAAATCGCCAGATACAATCCCAGTAAAATTGAAATTTATTTTTTAAAAGAACCTTCCGGTTATCCTATGTCAAATAGGATAAAGTTCTTTTCCCAGGATTTTTCAACATTACATTTTGCAAATGTTTTCCGGATTTATATTCCGGCTGATTCTTATTGTTTAGGAGGCGGGAAAGGAAAATTGATATTGTAATTGGTTCTTAAATTTTCTTTAAAGAATAGTGTTTATAACCTTCCGTTTTTGTAACCATTCTCAAAAAATTAAAAATATTATATGATGAATAAATTTGATTAGGTAATTCAATAAATGACAAAGGGGAATTATTTATTATAGAACAAGTTGCCATAGACATAAAAATGGAACGAAAGTCACAAAATATTACGAGGATGCCTCGCGTTCTGCTGGGTTCAGGAGGCTTCTTTCGGTGCCGCGTCGTGGGGAAAAAAAAGAAGTAGCCATCGACTGATCATCTTTTTAAAACCAAGCCGAATGCTACGTCCTTTTTTTTTTTATTTATTTTTTTTTTATTTTTTTATTTACAAACATTATTTACAACAAAATTAAATTTTACAAAAGTTAAAATAAAACATGGTCGTGTTGGTTCTTTCTTTCTTAGCGGTCGTCTACTTTTGCTTTCCAGAGTTGGCGATGTCCTTCTTCGTGCAGATCCGCTTTTTTCGCTTCGTACTTCGTGATTTCGTCCCTTTTTAGGGTTGACGATCTTCTTTTATCGGCCGGGTCTCCTTTCGGTGTTTTGGAGTCTCCGGACCAATTCGGGATCTCCCTGTACCACATTTTCCCAGGCCTGGGAAACATTTCGCACCTGACGAACCGTAGATACCGGAACTCTTCTCAAAATATTAGAAGCCATCTCCGGCGGAAGGTCTCGGATGAAGTCTCTTTGTTGCTGTTGTTGTTGGTGGTGATTTCTGCGTCCGTCGTTTTCCATTTTTCTCAAGCGAGTGACTCTTGGGAAGTGGAAGGTAATTTCGAGAGCCTTGGCCAAAAGGACTCATACAGACAGCGCCCTCTGTGGAACAGGAAAATTTTTTACCAATTTTCCTAATATTGTCAGGCAGCATTTCTAAAATTTTTTTTTTAACTGTTCATCTTTATTTAATAAGATAAATTAAATTATGTTTAAGGTTTTCCTATTTGATGAAATCTCTTCGCTTTTTTTTAAACGAGTCTTTTTTAAAAAAAAGTGATCGTTTTTATGGACGTAGAACGAAAATGAAATCAATTTTTTATTGTTATGAATTTAAATTTCAAGTTATATAAATAAATTTTAAATGCTATCTCCTGGGCAAACGTTAAGCTTTTAAAAGAATGCTGTCCGACATTATTTTGAAAAATTGGTAAAAATAGGGAAAATGGGAATTTAGCGGAAAAGGATTTGAAATTCTTCGGATCGGCAGAGGGCGCTGTCTGTATGAGTCCTTTTGGCCAAGGCTCTCGAAATTACCTTCCACTTCCCAAGAGTCACTCGCTTGAGAAAAATGGAAAACGACGGACGCAGAAATCACCACCAACAACAACAGCAACAAAGAGACTTCATCCGAGACTTCCGCCGGAGATGGCTTCTAATATTTTGAGAAGAGTTCCGGTATCTACGGTTCGTCAGGTGCGAAATGTTTCCCAGGCCTGGGAAAATGTGGTGCAGGGAGATCCCGAATTGGTCCGGAGACTCCAAAACACCGAAAGGAGACCCGGACGATAGAAAAAAGAAGAGCGTCAACCCTAAAAAAAGGAACGAAATCAAGAAGTACGAAGCGAAAAAAGCGGATCTGCACGAAGAATGATATCACCAACTCTGGAAAAAAAAGTGGACGACTGCTAAGAAAGGAGGAACCAACACGACCATGTTTTATTTTTAACTTTTGTAAAATTTAATTTTGTTGTAAATAATGTTTGTAAATAAATAAATAAAAAAAAAAAAAAGGACGTGGCATTCGGCTTGGTTTTAAAAAGACGATCAGTCGATGGCTACATCTTTTTTTCCCCACGAAAGACTTCGACTTGGCACCGAAAGAAGCATCCTGAACGCAGCAGAACGAGAAGCATCCTCGAAAAATCTAATGTTTTTCGTTCCATTTTTTTTTTTTTTTTTGTCGTAGGCAACTTTTACTTGAATAAATAATTCCTTTTTTGTTATTTATCGAATTACCCAATTAAAGTTATTCATCATATAGTTTTAAATTTTTTGAGAAAGGTTACAAAAACGGAAGGTTATAAACACTATCCTTTAAGAAAATACAAGAACTTGTTTTCAATTTTCCTCCCCCTCCTAAACATTAAGAATTTGCCAGAATATAAATCCGGAAAACATAGGCAAAATGTAACTCTTATGGTTGAAAACTCCTGGGAAAAGACCCTTTTAACATGGATAACCGGAAAAATCTTTTAAAAAATAGATTTCAATTTTACTGGGATTATATCAGGCGGTTTTTCCACTTTACTCATACGAATAAAAAGAAACCCATTCTTCACTTAAAATAGTCCAGTAAATAGAATAAAGTCATTTTTCATAACTGGAAGGAGAATACCACTTTTTACCATTGGTTTTTTTCGTACGACCAACCGTATCTAAACTACGAGCGCGCGAAAAAGAGCACTGTTTACAATTTTCTCCGATTTTCCACTTTCCGTCAACTAATAACCCGAAAAACCAGGAGAAGATTTGATCTCAGCAAAAAGTTTATTTTATGAGAGTAATTGTAATGAATTCAATTTACTTTTTTTAAATTAATGTGTCAAAAACCAAATTCGAGCAGTGGGTAAGGGGATTGAAGACAATTAGAAGAAATACGCTTTTTGTGCTTCAGGAGCGTTGTCTTGAAGAAACTTATTCCTTTTCACTATATTATTATGTTTATTAATTAAATTTCGACGTATTTTTGAACACAGCCTTGCTGCTAATAATATTTTTTCTGGCAAATGTATATTTTGACGTATTTCGGGTGTAAGGTTACGTTCTTAAGTGAACAGGTTATAAAGAAACGACCATGCGATTTTTCGAATGAAAACAATAAAACTCGGCTTCATGAAATCATAGAAAACCGATTGAGCCGTTCGATATTTGGGGCAACCCTTCTCTGGAGGAAAAGCCTTATCGAGAAAACCTCTGCATCAGCAGGTGGAAAATAAATATACTTGAATTACCGACGGGATTGACCAAAGAATTATCATACATTTTAAAAAATGTAGCATTCCAAATAAAATGATTTTAACTAAAGCATAGCTTTCTTTTTGTTCGTATGAGTAAAGTGGGAAAATCGCCAGATACAATCCCAGTAAAATTGAAATTTATTTTTTAAAAGAACCTTCCGGTTATCCTATGTCAAATAGGATAAAGTTCTTTTCCCAGGATTTTTCAACATTACATTTTGCAAATGTTTTCCGGATTTATATTCCGGCTGATTCTTATTGTTTAGGAGGCGGGAAAGGAAAATTGATATTGTAATTGGTTCTTCAATTTTCTTTAAAGAATAGTGTTTATAACCTTCCGTTTTTGTAACCATTCTCAAAAAATTAAAAATATTATATGATGAATAAATTTGATTAGGTAATTCAATAAATGACAAAGGGGAATTATTTATTATAGAACAAGTTGCCATAGACATAAAAATGGAACGAAAGTCACAAAATATTACGAGGATGCCTCGCGTTCTGCTGGGTTCAGGAGGCTTCTTTCGGTGCCGCGTCGTGGGGAAAAAAAAGAAGTAGCCATCGACTGATCATCTTTTTAAAACTAAGCCGAATGCTACGTCCTTTTTTTTTTTTTTTTTTTTTTTTTATTATTTTTATTTACAAACATTATTTACAACAAAATTAAATTTTACAAAAGTTAAAAATAAAACATGGTCGTGTTGGTTCTTTCTTTCTTAGCGGTCGTCTACTTTTGCTTTCCAGAGTTGGTGATGTCCTTCTTCGTGCAGATCCGCTTTTTTCGCTTCGTACTTCGTGATTTCGTCCCTTTTATAGGGTTGACGCTCTTCTTTTATCGGCCGGGTCTCCTTTCGGTGTTTTGGAGTCTCCGGACCAATTCGGGATCTCCCTGTACCACATTTTCCCAGGCCTGGGAAACATTTCGCACCTGACGAACCGTAGATACCGGAACTCTTCTCAAAATATTAGAAGCCATCTCCGGCGGAAGGTCTCGGATGAAGTCTCTTTGTTGCTGTTGTTGTTGGTGGTGATTTCTGCGTCCGTCGTTTTCCATTTTTCTCAAGCGAGTGACTCTTGGGAAGTGGAAGGTAATTTCGAGAGCCTTGGCCAAAAGGACTCATACAGACAGCGCCCTCTGTGGAACAGGAAAATTTTTTACCAATTTTCCTAATATTGTCAGGCAGCATTTCTAAAATTTTTTTTTAACTGTTCATCTTTATTTAATAAGATAAATTAAATTATGTTTAAGGTTTTCCTATTTGATGAAATCTCTTCGCTTTTTTTTAAACGAGTCTTTTTTTAAAAAACAAGTGATCGTTTTTATGGACTGCGTAGAACGAAAATGAAATCAATTTTTTATTGTTATGAATTTAAATTTCAAGTTATATAAATAAATTTTAAATGCTATCTCCTGGGCAAACGTTAAGCTTTTAAAAGAATGCTGTCCGACATTATTTTGAAAAATTGGTAAAAATAGGGAAAAATGGGAATTTAGCGGAAAAGGATTTGAAATTCTTCGGATCGGCAGAGGGCGCTGTCTGTATGAGTCCTTTTGGCCAAGGCTCTCGAAATTACCTTCCACTTCCCAAGAGTCACTCGCTTGAGAAAAATGGAAAACGACGGACGCAGAAATCACCACCAACACAACAGCAACAAAGAGACTTCATCCGAGACCTTCCGCCGGAGATGGCTTCTAATATTTTGAGAAGAGTTCCGGTATCTACGGTTCGTCAGGTGCGAAATGTTTCCCAGGCCTGGGAAAATGTGGTGCAGGGAGATCCCGAATTGGTCCGGAGACTCCAAAACACCGAAAGGAGACCCGGACGATAGAAAAAAGAAGAGCGTCAACCCTAAAAAAGGAACGAAATCAAGAAGTACGAAGCGAAAAAAGCGGATCTGCACGAAGAATGATAGGTTTCGTGATGGTTACATGTAAACACCTCTAAACTGTTTAGTCCCGACGGAAAAGTTATTTTTTACCAGTTATTCTGTGTTTTTGTGACTTTTTCTTTTAAAATTCGTTTTAAATATCGTTCGTTCACTTAATAAACTTCAGTCTTCGTTGAATTCTTTTAAAATGCCAACATCGCCGAACTACGTCTCCACCCGTACACGTGGTCGTACTAGCCCACAACAAAAACCCGCTTTAAAAAACTCGCCCAGGACTTTTATTGATGAAAAAACTGTAACCGAAGCTATCCAAGCCGGCATCAAAAAAGGACTCGGCGATTCATTGAAAATAGGTGAGACCTTTAAGGTAACTAAAGAGTTCATCGATAATCTACATTCCAAGGTCGTTGAGAATGTTATGTCTGAAGTTAATCGCTTGATTAACCAATTTAACGACATTGTTCTCAACCAAGCTCTGCTAATCGACAATAATGATCAGAAAGGCAGACAGATGAATGTGATTATACATGGCCTGGCTGAAACGGACAAACCAACCACCGAACTTGAGATTTCAGAATTTTTGAAACAGCGCCTCAAGCTTGATGATGTCTCACCCACCGATATTGCCAAAGTTCGACGTGTTGGCCGGATTAATGATCAAAATCGTGAATCATCGGACAAAACTCGTTCCTCCACTCGCTCCAGACCTGTCGTTGTTACTTTTTTAAGGGCTTCCACGAGAACTGACGTCATGAAAAATAAAAAACTCTTGAAGGCTTCAGGACTGTTGATTACCGAAGATCTGTCTCCAAGTCGCCGCGATACATACCAAAAAGCTGTAGCCACCTTCGGTCGGAACAACGTGTGGACGTCGAGTGGCGTAATTAAGATTTCACATCAACAGAGAATCTTCTCTGCCACTCGGGTTGATCAATTCCCCAATGCTGTCAATGAATCATAAGTAATTATCGCTTTCTTCAATGATCATCTTATCTTTCTTTATTTGAAATCCTTGTCATAACATCTGTGTCAGCTAAGATTTATTTCTATATTAATTCTCAATTTAATTAAAATCCTGGTCATAACTAGTCACATCTTTTTGGTTAAGACTGAACTTAAACCTATATAAATTTTTAGTACATTTCTTGTCTTTTAACTTGAATTTCAATCGTTAATACTAGTTGTATGTAATTCCCGCTCATAACTAAGTCACATCTCTTTATTTACAATATTTAATTTAGACTTATTTCAAAATTGAATGATTTTCTTAGTTCAAAAATTCATTTCTTGCAATTTTAATTTTAGTTTTATTTTATACTCTGGTCATAACTAGTCATCATATTAGTTAAGACTTAAAATACAATTTAACTGATTTATATTTTTACGCTTTTATTGGTTTTTTTGCACACCAATTATTAATAATTAGCATTTATATGTAAATTTTGTGCTGTGATCATACGATAAGATAGATTATTTTCAAAGTTACTCTAGTTTTTTTTCCGTCAAGACACTGATCGGTCTTAGATGTTCTTGTATCTCATGAAATTTAAGCTAGTTTTGGTGTTTGACTGTGCTCATACCCAGTACTACCTTTGTTATACGTATTCTATACTTCTCTTATCATCTGCACTCCTTCCCTTCTCGTTTTCTTTACCTTTTTCTTCGTTCTCTTATCTCTTCTCTTGTTCTTCGTCATCTTCTTTCCCTTCTCTTTCTTTTTCTTCGGTCCTTAACATGCTTATAGTTCTCCTTATCATCAGCGCCTGGCTTGTGGCTTCGGGCCTGGGCTGATATGGCTGGCCCTCCTACTTCGCCATTGCTCCTTGCCACTCAATCGAACCCCAAGGTGAACCTTGCCCAACCTAAGCTCTCCTTTGCTTACTTTAACGCTCAAAGCCTTCTTAAAAACGTTGAGAGTATTAAGTCCTACATTAACAACCTCAACTTATTGTTCTTGTGTATATCTGAAACTTGGCTGAAGCCATCACTTAATTCTGTTTCTATAGGCATTCCTGGGTACGAAATCATAAGAAATGATAGATTGCATTGCAGAGGGGGTGGTGTTTGTATTACGTCTCGAACCTGTTTCAGTTCTCTGTGGTATCGAAATCTCCCCCAAATAACTATCTCGAATATCTTTTCATTAAGGTACAGATAAAAGGTCGTAATATCCTGATTGGCTCAGTTTACCGTCCACCTAAGCGATCTAAAGTTGATATCTCTCCAATGGCAGCTAAGAACTCTCCTTTTGCAGATTTATTGGACCTCGAATGTGCTCTCGCTGTATCTGTGACAAACTTTGAGGAGGCTTTTATCCTTGGTGATCTGAATACTAATTTGCTCGATAAAACCAATCCTCGCACTGCTAAGTTCCTCGATATTTTAACTTCCTTAAACCTTTTCGTAATCCCTTCTGGTCCCACTCACATTCTTCCTGGCTCCAAATCCTGGATTGACCTGTGTATTGTCAAAAATCCCAGTAGTATCCTAAACTTTCAAACCCTTGATGCATCTTCTGTATCCGCTCATCAGATGCTACTCGGATCACTGAATTTACCCCCTTATAAGCCTTTACCGCGTAAAATATCCTATCGTAAACTCAAGGATATACTACCAGAACAAGTCATCCAGGCATGCTCTGAAATCGATTGGGATGTCATATATCAATTCCATGATACCGACGACATGGTCGAATTCCTCATTAGTAAATTAAATATTGTTCTCGATTTGGTTGCTCCTTTGAAAACCTGCTTCTTGAAAAAGAAAAACTCTCCCTGGTTTGACCAAACCTTAGATGCAGTCTTCAAAAAACGTGACAATGCTCGAGCCCGATGGCTAAAAACTAAAAACCCTGCAGATTTATCAACTTTTAAAATGTTCAGAAACAGGGCAAAACACATGACAACTGCCGCCAAACGTGAATACTACTTGAAGTCTCTTGACCCTAAACTAGATTCCAAATCATTATGGCATAACATCAACAGCTTAGGCCTTACTAATAAAGGTAAGGAAAATGGTCATTGCAAGCTCGATCCTGAGGTTCTGAATAATTTCTTTGTTCCTTCCTCTAACCCACCCACTATTTCCTTCCCTAAAATCCCAACTTTCAACTGCTCTAAACCCTTATCATTCATTCATGCCACCTCTACAGATGTTTTAGAAGCTATTACTTCCATTAAATCTAATGCAACGGGTTCCGACAATATACCATTAAGGCTTCTTATATTATCCCTCCCTGTTACTTTAAATCCCATCACGCATATATTTAATCATATAATAACAACTTCGAATTACCCTTCTGCTTGGAAAAAATCTATAGTGATACCTCTTCCTAAAATATCAAATCCTACTTCTCCTAAAGACTACCGTCCTATATGCATCCTACCTTCGCTCTCCAAAGCTTTTGAAAAGGTTCTCCATCGGCAAATTATTTCCCACCTCGATTGCTTCAATTTAATTACTCCCTTTCAATCCGGTTTCAGGAAAAATCATAGTTGCGAAACCGCGCTGTTAAAAATTACTGAAGATATAAGGGCTGGTCTGGAAAAAAGATATTGCACAATTCTCGTTCTTTTAGATTTTAGCAATGCTTTTCCTTCAGTCCATCACGATTTGCTCTTACACAAATTAAAACATTCCTTTGGCTTCTCTTCCCCAGCAATCAAGCTGCTTAGTTCTTTTCTCGATGGTAGATCTCAACGCGTTAAATCTAATGATGCCTTATCCTCCACGCGATCTGTCCCATTAGGCGTACCCCAGGGATCTATCTTAGGGCCGTTACTTTTTTCTATTTTTATTAATGATTTGCCCTCCTGCTTATCCTTTTCCTCTCACCATCTGTACGCGGATGATACACAGATTTATCTTCAGAGCAACCCGAATTTCCTTGTCGATGCAATGAGAAAGCTCAACTCTGACCTGTCTGCAATCTCTCTTTGGTCGTCCAATAATGCCCTTCAGCTCAACCCGGTTAAATCTCAAGCCATCGTAATTTTTGATAGGCAGCTTGAAATCCCATCTGATGCTCTTCTCACCCTAAATGGTGTAAATGTCGATTTTAGTGAGAAGGTCACTAACCTAGGGGTCGTCTTTAACACTAACTTTACTTGGAAAGATCATGTAAATAAAGTTAGGAAGAAAGTATACTTTGGCCTGCACACTCTGTTTCGTCTAAGTTCTTTCACTCCTCCCTCACTGAAAGCTACACTTGTAAAGTCCTTAATCCTCCCTCATTTTACGTATTGCAGCTCACTTTTTGTAAACTCTATAGACTCATCCTCGACCCACGCCCTGCAGATGGCTTTCAACTCGTGCCTACGTTATGTCTTCGCCCTTCGTTTGCGCGACCACATATCTCCTTACTCATCACGCCTTACTGGGCTTACTTTAATTAACTACCTGAAGCTAAAATTTCTCTTATTATTATTCGACATCAGGTATTCTCGATGCCCTTCATATTTCAAAAATTTCCTCCCGCTGAGCCAATTGCCTCGAGGTTGCAAAATTCAAACAGCTTTTCATAAAACCCAGGCCATGAGCGCTTCCCTACGAATCGCAGGAGCAAGGTGTTGGAATTCTCTATTTTCTTTTCCGATCCCATTTATCTTCTATTTCTCTATCCCATTACTCCTCCCTGTACCTTTGAATACGTATATTGTACTCTGTATTTATAATAATTATAATAATTCATATTATATCTAATATATATTAAACTATATATTATTTAACTATAATAATTTATAAATATTTAGAAAATGTCACACCTATTATGTATGTAATGCCAACGAACCTAATAATGGCCTTATTGGCTAGAGGTTCTAGTTTTGAATAAATAAATTATTATTATTATTGATATCACCAACTCTGGAAAGAAAAAGTGGACGACTGCTAAGAAAGGAGGAACCAACACGACCATGTTTTATTTTTAACTTTTGTAAAATTTAATTTTGTTGTAAATAATGTTTGTAAATAAATAAATAAAAAAAAAAAAAAAGGACGTGGCATTCGGCTTGGTTTTAAAAAGACGATCAGTCGATGGCTACATCTTTTTTTTACCCACGAAAGACTTCGACTTGGCACCGAAAGAAGCATCCTGAACGCAGCAGAACGAGAAGCATCCTCGAAAAAACTAATGTTTTTCGTTCCATTTTTTTTTTTTGTCGTAGGCAACTTTTACTTGAATAAATAATTCCTTTTTTGTTATTTATCGAATTACCCAATTAAAGTTATTCATCATATAGTATTTTAAATTTTTTGAGAAAGGTTACAAAAACGGAAGGTTATAAACACTATCCTTTAAGAAAATACAAGAACTTGTTTTCAATTTTCCTCCCCCGTCTCCTAAACATTAAGAATTTGCCAGAATATAAATCCGGAAAACATAGGCAAAATGTAACTCTTATGGTTGAAAACACCTGGGAAAAGACCCTTTTAACATGGATAACCGGAAAAATCTTTTAAAAAATAGATTTCAATTTTACTGGGATTATATCAGGCGGTTTTTCCACTTTACTCATACGAATAAAAAGAAACCCATTCTTCACTTAAAATAGTCCAGTAAATAGAATAAAGTCATTTTTCATAACTGGAAGGAGAATACCATCTTTTTACCATTGGTTTTTTTCGTACGACCAACCGTATCTAAACTACGAGCGCGCGAAAAAGAGCACTGTTTACAATTTTCTCCGATTTTCCACTTTCCGTCAACTAATAACCCGAAAAACCAGGAGAAGATTTGATCTCAGCAAAAAGTTTATTTTATGAGTGTAGTTGTAATGAATTCAATTTACTTTTTTTAAATTAATATGTCAAAAACCAAATTCGAGCAGTGGGTAAGGGGATTGAAGACAATTAGAAGAAATACGCTTTTTGTGCTTCAGGAGCGTTGTCTTGAAGAAACTTATTCCTTTTCACTATATTATTATGTTTATTAATTAAATTTCGACGTATTTTTGAACACAGCCTTGCTGCTAATAATATTTTTTCTGGCAAATGTATATTTTGACGTATTTCGGGTGTAAGGTTACGTTCTTAAGTGAACAGGTTATAAACAAACGACCATGCGATTTTTCGAATGAAAACAATAAAACTCGGCTTCATGAAATCATAGAAAACCGATTGAGCCGTTCGATATTTGGGGCAACCCTTCTCTGGAGGAAAAGCCTTATCGAGAAAACCTCTGCATCAGCAGGTGGAAAATAAATATACTTGAATTACCGACGGGATTGACCAAAGAATTATCATACATTTTAAAAAATGTAGCATTCCAAATAAAATGATTTTAACTAAAGCATAGCTTTCTTTTTGTTCGTATGAGTAAAGTGGGAAAATCGCCAGATACAATCCCAGTAAAATTGAAATTTATTTTTTAAAAGAACCTTCCGGTTATCCTATGTCAAATAGGATAAAGTTCTTTTCCCAGGATTTTTCAACATTACATTTTGCAAATGTTTTCCGGATTTATATTCCGGCTGATTCTTATTGTTTAGGAGGCGGGAAAGGAAAATTGATATTGTAATTGGTTCTTAAATTTTCTTTAAAGAATAGTGTTTTAACCTTCCGTTTTTGTAACCATTCTCAAAAAATTAAAAATATTATATGATGAATAAATTTGATTAGGTAATTCAATAAATGACAAAGGGGAATTATTTATTATAGAACAAGTTGCCATAGACATAAAAATGGAACGAAAGTCACAAAATATTACGAGGATGCTTCGCGTTCTGCTGGGTTCAGGAGGCTTCTTTCGGTGCCGCGTCGTGGGGAAAAAAAAAGAAGTAGCCATCGACTGATCATCTTTTTAAAACCAAGCCGAATGCTACGTCCTTTTTTTTTTTTTTATTTATTTTTTTTTATTATTTTTTTATTAACAAACATTATTTACAACAAAATTAAATTTTACAAAAGTTAAAAATAAAACATGGTCGTGTTGGTTCTTTCTTTCTTAGCGGTCGTCTACTTTTGCTTTCCAGAGTTGGTGATGTCCTTCTTCGTGCAGATCCGCTTTTTTCGCTTCGTACTTCGTGATTTCGTCCCTTTTATAGGGTTGACGCTCTTCTTTTATCGGCCGGGTCTCCTTTCGGTGTTTTGGAGTCTCCGGACCAATTCGGGATCTCCCTGTACCACATTTTCCCAGGCCTGGGAAACATTTCGCACCTGACGAACCGTAGATACCGGAACTCTTCTCAAAATATTAGAAGCCATCTCCGGCGGAAGGTCTCGGATGAAGTCTCTTTGTTGCTGTTGTTGTTGGTGGTGATTTCTGCGTCCGTCGTTTTCCATTTTTCTCAAGCGAGTGACTCTTGGGAAGTGGAAGGTAATTTCGAGAGCCTTGGCCAAAAGGACTCATACAGACAGCGCCCTCTGTGGAACAGGAAAATTTTTTACCAATTTTCCTAATATTGTCAGGCAGCATTTCTAAAATTTTTTTTTAACTGTTCATCTTTATTTAATAAGATAAATTAAATTATGTTTAAGGTTTTCCTATTTGATGAAATCTCTTCGCTTTTTTTTAAACGAGTCTTTTTTTAAAAAACAAGTGATCGTTTTTATGGACTGCGTAGAACGAAAATGAAATCAATTTTTTATTGTTATGAATTAAATTTCAAGTTATATAAATAAATTTTAAATGCTATCTCCTGGGCAAACGTTAAGCTTTTAAAAGAATGCTGTCCGACATTATTTTGAAAAATTGGTAAAAATAGGGAAAAATGGGAATTTAGCGGAAAAGGATTTGAAATTCTTCGGATCGGCAGAGGGCGCTGTCTGAATGAGTCCTTTTGGCCAAGGCTCTCGAAATTACCTTCCACTTCCCAAGAGTCACTCGCTTGAGAAAAATGGAAAACGACGGACGCAGAAATCACCACCAACAACAACAGCAACAAAGAGACTTCATCCGAGACCTTCCGCCGGAGATGGCTTCTAATATTTTGAGAAGAGTTCCGGTATCTACGGTTCGTCAGGTGCGAAATGTTTCCCAGGCCTGGGAAAATGTGGTGCAGGGAGATCCCGAATTGGTCCGGAGACTCCAAAACACCGAAAGGAGACCCGGACGATAGAAAAAAGAAGAGCGTCAACCCTAAAAAAAGGAACGAAATCAAGAAGTACGAAGCGAAAAAAGCGGATCTGCACGAAGAATGATATCATCACCAACTCTGGAAAGAAAAAGTGGACGACTGCTAAGAAAGGAGGAACCAACACGACCATGTTTTATTTTTAACTTTTGTAAAATTTAATTTTGTTGTAAATAATGTTTGTAAATAAATAAATAATAATAAAAAAAAAAAGGCGTGGCATTCGGCTTGGTTTTAAAAAGACGATCAGTCGATGGCTACATCTTTTTTTTCCCCACGAAAGACTTTGACTTGGCACCGAAAGAAGCATCCTGAACGCAGCAGAACGAGAAGCATCCTCGAAAAATCTAATGTTTTTCGTTCCATTTTTTTTTTTTTTGTCGTAGGCAACTTTTACTTGAATAAATAATTCCTTTTTTGTTATTATCGAATTACCCAATTAAAGTTATTCATCATATAGTATTTTAAATTTTTGAGAAAGGTTACAAAAACGGAAGGTTATAAACACTATCCTTTAAGAAAATACAAGAACTTGTTTTCAATTTTCCTCCCCCGCCTCCTAAACATTAAGAATTTGCCAGAATATAAATCCGGAAAACATAGGCAAAATGTAACTCTTATGGTTGAAAACACCTGGGAAAAGACCCTTTTAACATGGATAACCGGAAAAATCGGGGGCACACAACTCATCCGAAAGTCAAGTCATCCGATGGTCAACTAACCCGAAAGTATTCTCGTCCGATCGTCAAGTCATCCGAAAAATAATAGAAAAAGAAAAAATATAAACAGTATTCTCAACCGAAAGTCAACTCGCCCGAAAGGGCTACGCCCCTTTTTCGGATGACTTGACAAGCGGATGAGTTTACTTTCGGGCCAGTGGATTTCAATTTTTATAAAAATTTTTAAATTTTAACATTAATAAAATAGAAATCATCTCATCCGACAGTCAAGTCGTCCGATAGACAAGTCATCCGAAAGATAACTTTCTAATAAAATATAATTTAAAATTGAATGAAATGTAAAGTCATCCGATAGTCAAGTCACCCGAACGTCAAGTCATCCGAAACTAACGTACACAATTGCTGCGTCGGAAAAATAAAAAACTTTTAAACTCCTTTTTGTGCGTACCGAGCTACATTATCCGACCCCACAGGGTGAGCACGACTGTCTCAAAGGCACCAGGCAGGCCCACCCAGATCCCCGCCTCCGGGGGCGGCACGGAATCTAAAAAACGTTCTAGCGAGGGGTAGGAAGTGGGGAAATAGAAGATGTGTCTAGCGACTGCCAGTAGATGCATGGAGATTGTAACGAAAGGCGTTCTGAAAGTGGCCCAGCCCGATCCCCGCCTCCGGGGGCGGCAAAGAATCTAAAAACCGATCTAGCAGAGGGTAGGAAGTGGGGGAAAAGCGGTCTTGTCTAGCGACTGCCTGGTGATTGTAACGAAAGGCATTCTGAAGGTGGCCGAGCACTATCCCCGCCTCCGGGGGCGGCAAAGAATCTAAAAAACGATCTAGCAGAGGGTAGGAAGTGGGGGAAAAGCGGTCTTGTCTAGCGACTGCCTGGAGGTTGTAACGAAAGGCGTTCTGAAGGTGGCCCAGCCATATCCCCGCCTCCGGGGGCGGCAAAGAATCTAAAAAACGATCTAGCGGAGGGTAGGAAGTGGTGGAAAAGCGGTCTTGTCTAGCGACTGCCTGGAGGTTGTAACGAAAGGCGTTCTGAAGGTGGCCCAGCCATATCCCCGCCTCCGGGGCGGCAAAGAATCTAAAAAACGATCTAGCTGAGGGTAGGAAGTGGGGGAAAAGCGGTCTTGTCTAGCGACTTTTAGCGCACCACGTGGACGACTCCCGAACTACAACGAGGCCAGAAACCCTTCTCGGTCTCATTATTTAATTAATTATGATTTTTATAGATTAATGTTCAAAGGCAGATCAAAAATAAAAATATACATGTATTGGGGAAATAGAAAAAAATAACAAAGTAAACAAATTTTAAAAATATATTTGCGCCATTCTTTCAATTGTTGCCCTACAGACTGGGCATCTTTGCATAGTTTGGACTTCATTCATACTCGAACATTCCTCACATATACACAAATGCATACATGGAATCACCACTCGTGATGGGTTATACAGTAGGCATATGACGCACTTTCTTTGCTCTGCGCTCGGGTTGATTCCTGTTCCCCGCCCCGCCCCCGCCCCCGTCCCCGCCCCCGCCCCCGTCCCCGCCCTCGCCCTCGCCCCCTTCCCCTCTGAGGTTGGGCTTGAGGTTGAGGTTGGAGTTGGAGTTGGGGTTGGGGTTGGGGTTGTGGAAGTGGAAGGGGTTGGGGTTGTGGAAGTGGTAGGGGTTGGGGTTGTGGAAGAGGTAGGGGTTGGGGTTGAGGAAGTGGAAGGGGTTGGGGTTGTGGAAGTGGAAGGGGTTGGGGTTGTGGAAGTGGAAGGGGTTGGGGTTGTGGAAGTGGAAGGGGTTGGGGTTGTGGAAGTGGAAGGGGTTTGGGTTGGGGTTGTGGAAGTGGTAGGGGTAGGGGTAGGGGTTGGGGTTGGGGTTGGGGTTGGGGAAAGGGTGGCAGAGGTTCATCACCCTCGTCATCTAATGCCGGCTCTGCATTATCATCTGAAAAAGAAAGAAAATACAAATTGAAATATACCAACCGAACATATTTAAATATACCAACCGAAATAATAGAAATAATCAACGTGATGGCTGCATCTCCTTATGTAAGTTTTGAGGTCAATTATCGGGCTATTCTGTGTTTGGTTGAGATACCTCTCAACTCGCCTCCGGCCAGGTCTCGATGTCCTCCTTATCTGGAAGGGAAAGCAATCATTAGCTTATACATCAACGGCCTCAACGCAGAAAGGCTATTTTCTTCCCTGTCAATCCAGACACTATTACTAACCCCTTGTACCAACTTTTTAACATTCAGCTAATTCATTAATTGATATTTCTAACAATTATGTTCTAACAAGTATGTTGTAGGCACCACTAATAGGAGTATTCACGATCTTATGTTAAGTGTTTTTAAGTCTATTAAACCATGCTAGATGTTCTTTTTCGCCTATTTATTTATTTGTTTCTCGGATACTCAATTTGAACTTGCCGTATGGTGCGCTACAGTATTTTATTCGATTCAACCGATTCAACATGGTTCGTTCACGATGGTTCTAAATTCGACTTTAACAACTAATATTTAACATAAGATGGTGAATACCCCGAATAATTTGGGACTTACTTCCTCTCCTCTTGATAACTGTGTCAATTCGATGGAGGTTTTGTTTTCAACGTCGAGTAAAAGTTCTAAAAAAAAAAAAAATAAAATAAAAATAAAAATAATAACAATTGCTATTCATTAAATAAAATAATATAGAGTTTTGATTACCAAGAAATATCCATGCTGGTAAATTACTACCTCTCCTCTGAAGGGAGGCATGATACGACTCCATAAAATTATTTGTACGGTGCTCCGACCGGTAAATCTACAGTAATAGAATAAAAAACTATTAGTACTATGCTTAACAGTAATATATCGTTAAACTTACAGAAAAATTTTGCACTCTTCTAATCCAGAAATTAAAAACATAAAAAAATAATTCCTGAAGGTTTACATTTAAGTTAAGAGCTTCTTGTCTGATACAATCAAATCCTTCCATACATCTTTCACTGGGAACGAACGGTAACGCCATGACCTTGGTAACAAAATAAAATATCAATACATCTTATTCATTGAGGAAATAAAAAATGCCTACCATTTTTATAACTGTAGAAAGGTTTGGATTCCTCCTTGCCTCGTTTTGTAGCCCTAAGGCCACAACTTTTCTTCTGATACTCTATAAATATATTTATATAATATGTAAGAATAAAAGGTTTTTTTTATTTTTATTTACTTGGGTAAAGTGAAACAGGCATCCTTGGTGTGAGGAATCAGGAAAAATTCCTGCTATCGCCTGAATGAGGCCTTGCTCGAAATCAGTGATAAATGTTATTTCAGACCAATTGAGCTCCAATGTCGAACGTAAAATTTGAAGGATTGGACGGTAATCCTGACTTCTTCTCCTTTCCATCAAGGAGATTATAAATGGAAACGCCTGAAAAATAGGACATTGCTTATGATACGTAGCATTACAAGAAAGTAACAAGCAAAAGAATTGAATGTCAGAATTTTGAAATTAAGTTATGCCAAATGAAACTCCTTCACCATTAATAAAAAGATGAAATAAAACGAAAATGAGTAAAAAGTAGAAAAGAAAATAGTGTAAGAAAAGAGACTTGATTGCTCTAATCAAACTTCAGCATGCCAAGAATGGTTTCTATAAAACTTTTTTTACGGAAAGCACAAAAGATGAGAAAAGTAAATAAAAATTTATCGTACCACTGGCCCAACCACGATTAATATTGAAAAAATTTGACAACTGGGAGGTACCCGCGGGCGGATACTAAAAGTGCCGTCAAGACAGATGTAGCGGACTTCATTTTGAAAGCTTGAAAGAAGGTTCTGCGACCTTTGCGAGAAAAAAACTAAGGACGAATATGTATCAACAGAAACAGCAGTTTTGAAAAATCCTTCTTCCCCTGACCACACTTTAGCTCGAGGGGATGTTAAGAGCATCTGCCCCCATTCACTTAAGCTATGTGGGACCGGGGGATAAGTCTCCCGCCTAGCAAACGCCATGCTTCTGGCAGCTGCAGTGTAAGATATGGCTTCTTGTGGATTGTAACTAAAAGAATTATAATACATAAGTAGTTTCCACATGAGTACAAATAAATATCTATTACTCTTACTTTCTGAGAACTTCATGTACGATGATATTAATCGGTGAGGACTCCGCCACCGCTCGGGCTCGGAGTACCATCATTTGTTCTCCTTGGCTTTTCATCAGTCTTATTTCCTCTGATGTTGGAGGGTAATGAGAATGAGCGGAGCTGTGAAGATATAAATTTTCTAAGTCTGTTTTGAGACGGCCTGGGCACTTAAACGTCCGAGAAAGAATGCAGATATGGTACCTGAAAATTAAATTTTTAATCTTACAACATACGCAAGGGCGGCTAAAGACAAAAAATAAAGAATTTAAATATAAATAAGCTAAGTACCTTGCAGAAGGCGTGGATTTATTTATAACATATAAATGTCCATCAACCGGACAATAAATACATTTTCTCCGATTCCTGAGGTGAATTATGTCACACTTGGACCTGTGAAAAGAGAGTATGAGCGAAGAACTAAAGGGCGTCCTACACGGGGTATGAAAATTTCGAAAACACTTTTTTTTTTTTTTTTTTTTTTTTTTTTTTTTTTTTTTTTTTTTTTTTTTTTTTTTTTTTTTTAAATCGCCATGAAATTGCAGCGAGATTACCCAGACAGATACGGAATTTTGATATTTTGAAAATTTAAAATTTAAAAAAAAAATTAAAATTTGATACAGAAAAATATCGAAATTCCTATTCTAATGTGTGTCAAGTAAAAAGTGTAGGAGAATGAAAAAATAAGGAAATAGGGAGGGGAACTGGGGAAGTATATGGGAGGGGAAGTATAACGGACGGGAAGTATAAGGGAGGGGGAAGTATAACCGAGTAAGAAGTATAATGGTGGGGGAAGTATAAGGAACGAAAGTACAAAGGAAGGGAATGTATAAGGGAGGGAAAGTCTAAATGAGAATTTTCCAAATTTTACCCTCCGGGGCCTGGAAGACCCCTCCCCAAAAACCTTTGAAGAAAAAGGAATTAATTGCAAACACACGGTCTTCAAAAAAAAAAATCTTTGAATAAACGAATGAAGCAAATCACAAAAGCGGAAACGCGTTCGGTTCGTCAGGACCTCTTGTGGGATTGGTCAAGCACGGAGTGTACATACCCCAATGGTGGGGGAAAAGAGATCCAGAAATTTGGTAATTAAAATAAAAGAGGACTCTAATCGCTTAAAATCTTTTTTGAGTCTCGTATTTTTCGATGTTTGAACTATTAAATATTTTTTTCGATTTTTAGACGCAATTATTAATTATATCAACACGAAACAAAGGGGCATTTGACGACACTCTCTACAGAGCTACCGCCACTCTTAGCGCTAGCTTCGCCTCCGATCGGAGGGCCTTACGGTCGTGTGATTGGACAAGCCCAAGACCTTTGTCGAAGTGGGGGTGGGAGGCGAAGCAAGCGCTAAGAGTGGCGGTAGCTCTGTAGCGAGTTTTATATTTTTAAAATTTGTTTACTTTGTTATTTTTTCTATTTCCCCAATACATGTATATTTTTATTTTTGATCTGCCTTTGAACATTAATCTATAAAAATCATAATTAATTAAATAATGAGACCGAGAAGGGTTTCTGGCCTCGGTGTAGTTCGGGAGTCGTCCACGTGGAGCGCTAAAAGTCCTTCCGATTCCCGCTCTCCAAAAGGGGGTTTCCCCACTGTACGATAGTACATTATATTACTCTGTGGCTACCGCCCTGCATCGTGGCTCGTAGGAGACGGGGATATGGCTGGGCCACCTTCAGAACGCCTTTCGTTACAACTTCCAGGCAGTCGCTAAACAAGACCGCTTTTCCACCACTTCCTACCCTCAGCTAGATCGTTTTTTAGATTCTTTGCCGCCCCCGGAGGCGGGGATATGGCTGGGCCACCTTCAGAACGCCTTTCGTTACAACCTCCAGGCAGTCGCTAGACAAGACCGCTTTTCCACCACTTCCTACCCTCCGCTAGATCGTTTTTTAGATTCTTTGCCGCCCCCGGAGGCGGGGATATGGCTGGGCCACCTTCAGAACGCCTTTCGTTACAACCTCCAGGCAGTCGCTAGACAAGACCGCTTTTCCACCACTTCCTACCCTCCGCTAGATCGTTTTTTAGATTCTTTGCCGCCCCCGGAGGCGGGGATAGTGCTCGGCCACCTTCAGAACGCCTTTCGTTACAACTTCCAGGCAGTCGCTAGACAAGACCGCTTTTCCACCACTTCCTACCCTCAGCTAGATCGTTTTTTAGATTCTTTGCCGCCCCCGGAGGCGGGGATATGGCTGGGCCACCTTCAGAACGCCTTTCGTTACAACCTCCAGGCAGTCGCTAGACAAGACCGCTTTTCCACCACTTCCTACCCTCCGCTAGATCGTTTTTTAGATTCTTTGCCGCCCCCGGAGGCGGGGATATGGCTGGGCCACCTTCAGAACGCCTTTCGTTACAACCTCCAGGCAGTCGCTAGACAAGACCGCTTTTCCACCACTTCCTACCCTCCGCTAGATCGTTTTTTAGATTCTTTGCCGCCCCCGGAGGCGGGGATATGGCTGGGCCACCTTCAGAACGCCTTTCGTTACAACCTCCAGGCAGTCGCTAGACAAGACCGCTTTTCCACCACTTCCTACCTCCGCTAGATCGTTTTTTAGATTCTTTGCCGCCCCCGGAGGCGGGGATAGTGCTCGGCCACCTTCAGAACGCCTTTCGTTACAACTTCCAGGCAGTCGCTAGACAAGACCGCTTTTCCCCCACTTCCTACCCTCAGCTAGATCGTTTTTTAGATTCTTTGCCGCCCCCGGAGGCGGGGATATGGCTGGGCCACCTTCAGAACGCCTTTCGTTACAACCTCCAGGCAGTCGCTAGACAAGACCGCTTTTCCACCACTTCCTACCCTCTGCTAGATCGGTTTTTAGATTCTTTGCCGCCCCCGGAGGCGGGGATATGGCTGGGCCACCTTCAGAACGCCTTTCGTTACAACCTCCAGGCAGTCGCTAGACAAGACCGCTTTTCCACCACTTCCTACCCTCTGCTAGATCGTTTTTTAGATTCTTTGCCGCCCCCGGAGGCGGGGATAGTGCTCGGCCACCTTCAGAATGCCTTTCGTTACAATCACCAGGCAGTCGCTAGACAAGACCGCTTTTCCCCCACTTCCTACCCTCTGCTAGATCGGTTTTTAGATTCTTTGCCGCCCCCGGAGGCGGGGATCGGGCTGGGCCACTTTCAGAACGCCTTTCGTTACAATCTCCATGCATCTACTGGCAGTCGCTAGACACATCTTCTATTTCCCCACTTCCTACCCCTCGCTAGAACGTTTTTTAGATTCCGTGCCGCCCCCGGAGGCGGGGATCTGGGTGGGCCTGCCTGGTGCCTTTGAGACAGTCGTGCTCACCCTGTGGGGTCGGATAATGTAGCTCGGTACGCACAAAAAGGAGTTTAAAAGTTTTTTATTTTTCCGACGCAGCAATTTGTGTACGTTAGTTTCGGATGACTTGACGTTCGGGTGACTTGACTATCGGATGACTTTACATTTCATTCAATTTTAAATTATATTTTATTTGAAAGTTATCTTTCGGATGACTTGTCTATCGGATGACTTGACTGTCGGATGAGATGATTTCTATTTTATTAATGTTAAAATTTAAAAATTTTTATAAAAATTGAAATCCACTGGCCCGAAAGTAAACTCATCCGCTTGTCAAGTCATCCGAAAAAGGGGCGTAGCCCTTTCGGGCGAGTTGACTTTCGGTTGAGAATACTGTTTATATTTTTCTTTTTCTATTATTTTCGGATGACTTGACGATCGGACGAGAATACTTTCGGGTCAGTTGACCATCGGATGACTTGACTTTCGGATGAATTGTAACAACCCGAAAAATCTTTTAAAAAATAGATTTCAATTTTACTGGGATTATATCAGGCGGTTTTTCCACTTTACTCATACGAATAAAAAGAAACCCATTCTTCACTTAAAATAGTCCAGTAAATAGAATAAAGTCATTTATAGAATAAAGTCATGATATGGCTGGGCCACCTTCAGAACGCCTTTCGTTACAACTTCCAGGCAGTCGCTAAACAAGACCGCTTTTCCACCACTTCCTACCCTCAGCTAGATCGTTTTTTAGATTCTTTGCCGCCCCGGAGGCGGGGATATGGCTGGGCCACCTTCAGAACGCCTTTCGTTACAACCTCCAGGCAGTCGCTAGACAAGACCGCTTTTCCACCACTTCCTACCCTCCGCTAGATCGTTTTTTAGATTCTTTGCCGCCCCGGAGGCGGGGATATGGCTGGGCCACCTTCAGAACGCCTTTCGTTACAACCTCCAGGCAGTCGCTAGACAAGACCGCTTTTCCACCACTTCCTACCCTCCGCTAGATCGTTTTTTAGATTCTTTGCCGCCCCCGGAGGCGGGGATAGTGCTCGGCCACCTTCAGAACGCCTTTCGTTACAACTTCCAGGCAGTCGCTAGACAAGACCGCTTTTCCACCACTTCCTACCCTCAGCTAGATCGTTTTTTAGATTCTTTGCCGCCCCCGGAGGCGGGGATATGGCTGGGCCACCTTCAGAACGCCTTTCGTTACAACCTCCAGGCAGTCGCTAGACAAGACCGCTTTTCCACCACTTCCTACCCTCCGCTAGATCGTTTTTTAGATTCTTTGCCGCCCCCGGAGGCGGGGATATGGCTGGGCCACCTTCAGAACGCCTTTCGTTACAACCTCCAGGCAGTCGCTAGACAAGACCGCTTTTCCACCACTTCCTACCCTCCGCTAGATCGTTTTTTAGATTCTTTGCCGCCCCCGGAGGCGGGGATATGGCTGGGCCACCTTCAGAACGCCTTTCGTTACAACCTCCAGGCAGTCGCTAGACAAGACCGCTTTTCCACCACTTCCTACCCTCCGCTAGATCGTTTTTTAGATTCTTTGCCGCCCCCGGAGGCGGGGATAGTGCTCGGCCACCTTCAGAACGCCTTTCGTTACAACTTCCAGGCAGTCGCTAGACAAGACCGCTTTTCCCCCACTTCCTACCCTCAGCTAGATCGTTTTTAGATTCTTTGCCGCCCCCGGAGGCGGGGATATGGCTGGGCCACCTTCAGAACGCCTTTCGTTACAACCTCCAGGCAGTCGCTAGACAAGACCGCTTTTCCACCACTTCCTACCCTCTGCTAGATCGGTTTTTAGATTCTTTGCCGCCCCCGGAGGCGGGGATATGGCTGGGCCACCTTCAGAACGCCTTTCGTTACAACCTCCAGGCAGTCGCTAGACAAGACCGCTTTTCCACCACTTCCTACCCTCTGCTAGATCGTTTTTTAGATTCTTTGCCGCCCCCGGAGGCGGGGATAGTGCTCGGCCACCTTCAGAATGCCTTTCGTTACAATCACCAGGCAGTCGCTAGACAAGACCGCTTTTCCCCCACTTCCTACCCTCTGCTAGATCGGTTTTTAGATTCTTTGCCGCCCCCGGAGGCGGGGATCGGGCTGGGCCACTTTCAGAACGCCTTTCGTTACAATCTCCATGCATCTACTGGCAGTCGCTAGACACATCTTCTATTTCCCCACTTCCTACCCCTCGCTAGAACGTTTTTTAGATTCCGTGCCGCCCCCGGAGGCGGGGATCTGGGTGGGCCTGCCTGGTGCCTTTGAGACAGTCGTGCTCACCCTGTGGGGTCGGATAATGTAGCTCGGTACGCACAAAAAGGAGTTTAAAAGTTTTTTTATTTTTCCGACGCAGCAATTTGTGTACGTTAGTTTCGGATGACTTGACGTTCGGGTGACTTGACTATCGGATGACTTTACATTTCATTCAATTTTAAATTATATTTTATTTGAAAGTTATCTTTCGGATGACTTGTCTATCGGATGACATGACTGTCGGATGAGATGATTTCTATTTTATTAATGTTAAAATTTAAAAATTTTATAAAAATTGAAATCCACTGGCCCGAAAGTAAACTCATCCGCTTGTCAAGTCATCCGAAAAAGGGGCGTAGCCCTTTCGGGCGAGTTGACTTTCGGTTGAGAATACTGTTTTATTTTTTCTTTTTCTATTATTTTTCGGATGACTTGACGATCGGACGAGAATACTTTCGGGTCAGTTGACCATCGGATGACTTGACTTTCGGATGAATTGTAACAACCCGAAAAATCTTTTAAAAAATAGATTTCAATTTTACTGGGATTATATCAGGCGGTTTTTCCACTTTACTCATACGAATAAAAAGAAACCCATTCTTCACTTAAAATAGTCCAGTAAATAGAATAAAGTCATTTTTCATAACTGGAAGGAGAATACCATCTTTTTACCATTGGTTTTTTTCGTACGACCAACCGTATCTAAACTACGAGCGCGCGAAAAAGAGCACTGTTTACAATTTTCTCCGATTTTCCACTTTCCGTCAACTAATAACCCGAAAAACCAGGAGAAGATTTGATCTCAGCAAAAAGTTTATTTTATGAGTGTAGTTGTAATGAATTCAATTTACTTTTTTTAAATTAATATGTCAAAAACCAAATTCGAGCAGTGGGTAAGGGGATTGAAGACAATTAGAAGAAATACGCTTTTTGTGCTTCAGGAGCGTTGTCTTGAAGAAACTTATTCCTTTTCACTATATTATTAGTTTATTAATTAAATTTCGACGTATTTTTGAACACAGCCTTGCTGCTAATAATATTTTTTGGCAAATGTATATTTTGACGTATTTCGGGTGTAAGGTTACGTTCTTAAGTGAACAGGTTATAAACAAACGACCATGCGATTTTTCGAATGAAACAATAAACTCGGCTTCATGAAATCATAGAAAACCGATTGAGCCGTTCGATATTTGGGGCAACCCTTCTCTGGAGGAAAAGCCTTATCGAGAAAACCTCTGCATCAGCAGGTGGAAAATAAATATACTTGAATTACCGACGGGATTGACCAAAGAATTATCATACATTTTAAAAATGTAGCATTCCAAATAAATGATTTTAACTAAAGCATAGCTTTCTTTTTGTTCGTATGAGTAAAGTGGGAAAATCGCCAGATACAATCCCAGTAAAATTGAAATTTATTTTTAAAAGAACCTTCCGGTTATCCTATGTCAAATAGGATAAAGTTCTTTTCCCAGGATTTTTCAACATTACATTTTGCAAATGTTTTCCGGATTTATATTCCGGCTGATTCTTATTGTTTAGGAGGCGGGAAAGGAAAATTGATATTGTAATTGGTTCTTCAATTTTCTTTAAAGAATAGTGTTTATAACCTTCCGTTTTTGTAACCATTCTCAAAAAATTAAAAATATTATATGATGAATAAATTTGATTAGGTAATTCAATAAATGACAAAGGGGAATTATTTATTATAGAACAAGTTGCCATAGACATAAAAATGGAACGAAAGTCACAAAATATTACGAGGATGCTTCGCGTTCTGCTGGGTTCAGGAGGCTTCTGTCGGTGCCGCGTCGTGGGGAAAAAAAAAGAAGTAGCCATCGACTGATCATCTTTTTAAAACCAAGCCGAATGCTACGTCCTTTTTTTTTTTATTTATTTTTTTTTATTATTTTTTATTAACAAACATTATTTACAACAAAATTAAATTTTACAAAAGTTAAAAATAAAACATGGTCGTGTTGGTTCTTTCTTTCTTAGCGGTCGTCTACTTTTGCTTTCCAGAGTTGGTGATGTCCTTCTTCGTGCAGATCCGCTTTTTTCGCTTTTGTAACCAATCATATCTCACCAGGTCATTTAGCTCTTTTCTCACGTAAAAACGTATAAAATCTCTTCCATTTCAATCATAAAATGAAAAAGAAAAAGAAGAAAAAGAGGAAAAATGTGAGAAAAAATAAATCCTGTATAAAAAATGTTTTGAAAAATGTGATCTACAAAAAACCAAATTCTAGGTAAGCCCAAAACTTAATTATTGAACATTACAAAAAATTTTTTCACCATGTGACCCAATTTGAGAATACCCTTATAAAAACGTTTTACACTTAATTAAATCTCAAATTAAATGTAATAACAACCAAAATTATACAATGACGATTTTTAGGAACATGATGTTTTATGAAAATAATATTTTAAAAATTCAATTGTTCTAATATTGTAAAAAATTGTTGCAGTCTGATGAGGAGCTGAATATAGGCTCGAAACTAGTCAAATAAAAGAATAAAAACGTCCGAAGAGTCACTTAATTAACCTGAAAAATTTAAAAACAATACGGACGACCCAAAAACCATAAAAAATGAATATTGATGACGAAAACACCAAGAGCAACCCTGTACAATACGAGAACATGGCAAGGACACCGCCGAAAAGGGAAGTACCCCATACATCAAAGTTTCAATCTCCAGAAATATTCCAAAATTGCCACACTCCGACCGTAGCCAGCGACCACACCGAAGAAGAATGGCACACTCCTCGCTCCACCATCCACGATGAGTTGACATACGACTATTCTTGGTACTCGCCTTTGGCAAGAATTGAAAGCCGAATCACAGATGAACACCTCATACAATTGAACACCATCGGCGAACCAGAGAAGAATTCGACCACCGAAGAAACATCCTTAAGGTTGCTAACGCCATCTAGTATGGTACCCAGGTACTTGTTTATGAATGAACTTAAAACCCATACAGAAGCCTTCAAATTATTTAAAAAAGCACAACATTTGCAAGAAGGACAAGTTAAAAACATAAGCAAGACTAATTTCCTAGTGAATTGCAGAAAAAATAAGATATACCCCAATAAAATTATGAACATTATCAAAAAAACCAAATCTGTAAAGTTAGAAACCAAACATTTATACTCCAAACTTAAAAACATGGAAAGAAATTTTAGCCACAAGCTTATTTCTATAATGATTGAAGATCACTTTTTTGAATCCAAAAAAATTAATGACAACATATTCAAAATTAAAAACAAATTAATTAAATTGCTCCCCGAAAATTTGTATAATGAAGTAGATTCACACCTAGAGAAAAGATTTAATGACCTCTTTAACGCAAAAAAGTCCCACCATAACAAAAAATTTAACTTTTTAAAAATGAAATTTCAAAACCCCGTACAAAGCCCAAAACATGATAAAAAAGAATCTTTTGTTATCAATAAAACTAATGTTCCAATCCCATCAGAAGTTTCACAAACCCTCCAACTAGGACCAAAATTCAATCTCCCTCGCTCTACTGTTACAAACCAAATACCCAACATCATAGCCGATTTAGAATTCCTTTTTCAAAAAATAGAAAATGAAAATAAAGCAATACCCATTAACACACTAAGGGGAAAATCTACAAATGTCGTAACCAACTACCTCCAAAAAGAAAAAGCCAATCACAAACTTCTACCCTCCCACCTAGACTTCAATAAAACAATTTTAAAAAATGCAAAGGAAACCAAAAAATTTTTTCTAGAAAACCCAAATTTAGTCGTCCTTAATACCGATAAAACCAAACAATATGTAATAATAAAAAAAGAAGAATACAATGAAAAAATGGAAGAACTCTTTTCAGACTCCTCAACTTATAAAATAATTAAAAAAGACCCCACAAATAGCCTTCAAACTAAAAACAATAACCTCATCAAAAAACTTGTAGAAGAAAAAATCATTTCCAAATTTGACCAAAGTAAATATACCACGTACACTTCAAAAATTCCTTCGGCATATGGAGTGTACAAAACAAAAAACAACAAATTAAGACCGATAATATGCACTTACTCTCACCCTCTTAAAAAACTTACCGAATTCATATTAAAACCCTTGAATCAGCTAAAAAACCTACACAACTACAATGTAAAAAACTCCCTAGAACTTAAAACCTTTTTGTCAAACAACCCCCTAGCACCTGGAAATACAGTAATAAGCCTCGATGTAAAAAGTATGTTTACTAACGTACCGTTGGAAGCTACGATAGAAATTATATCCAACAATTGGGATAAAATTAAAGACACAACCCCCATTAAAAAAGACATGTTCATCCACCTAGTCAAACAATGCTCGAGCTATAATTACTTCACGTATAACGGAAAAATGTATGAACAAACAAAAGGCCTACCGATGGGAGGAAAATTAAGTCCCATATTGGCCGAAATATTCATACACCACCTACTAAAACAAATGAATGATAAATATAAAGAATACATCCAAAATATAAAAGTTTATGTCGATGATTTAATTATATGCTTACCTGAAAACAAAGTAGACTTCATACTTCAAGCATTCAACGACAATATATACAACATAGAATTCACACTAGAAAAAATGCAAAATGACATGATTAATTTTTTGGAACTCAAATTACACAAAGTAGGACAAAATGTAGAAACAAAATGGCATGTAAAATCAGAATCGTCAGGGAGAATGATCAATTATCTTTCGAGTCATCCGCATCATATGAAAATAAACCTAATCAAAACCCTTTTTTATAAAAACTATTCCCTCAGTGACCCAAAATACATAGATGAAAATATTAAATACATCCAAAACTTAGCCCAAATCAACAATTACCCTAAACATTTTGTTCAAAAAATTCATCAAGAAAGCTACCGAAACTTCCAGTCAACAAATATAAGTATCCTACCCACAAATTTAAACAACCCCCCCTTTTTTTATGTAGGCTTAACTTACATTCCACAAATAACAGAGCAAATAGCCAAAATAGTATTTGAAGCCACAACTTCATGCAATATAAAATTAGCTTACAAAATTAACAATCCAGTTAAAAACCTGTTACCCTGTCTCAAAGAACCCACACCCCTACTTAAAAATAGTCATGTTATATATTCCATTTCCTGTTTAAACTGCCCAAAAGTATACATAGGCCAAACCCAGTGTTTTTTAAAAGATAGAATGAATAAGCACAAATATTCAATCCAAAACTGTAAAGATGAAACAGGCCTCGCTGTACATGCCATACAAAACCACCACCGCTTTGACTTAGAACACCCAAAAATAATCAGTAGAGAGTCGTGCAAAGCAAGAAGGCTCACAAAAGAAAATATATACATACATACTACAAAAAATACCGTCAATTTCAAAGGACCTAATGAGACAGTTGATGTCACTTACACCAATCTTCTCGAACTATTCAAACCAAATACCCAACTGTCAAGGGTTTTAACTGATTAAAATAAAATACCAGTTCAATCACAATAAAAATCTTTAATTAAAGCAAAAAATACATTACCAATAGACAAAAATTAAAACAATTAACTTTATAATAACATACCCTCAAAATAGCAACCAAATAGTTACCTTTCTGTAATCGATTAACAGTAGTCGATCGGCTATGATGTTACCTCAACTTTTCTATATCGATATAACAATTTTTTAGCCCGTTAACCCCCTTTCTTTACGTCAATTAAAATTGTTAAAAGAAAAACTCATTAACTCCTGTAAAACTCCTCTGAAAAACTCCAAAAAATGCATTTCAACTCATAAAAAATTACTCCAGTGCGACCATTGCAAAATTATAGAATCGATTATTTTCAAAATTTTACCGCCATTTCTCCCTCCTCCAATATAAAATTTCACTTTTTTTAAAATTTCTCCATTTTCTTTGAACAACCAATCATATCTCACCAGGTCATTTAGCTCTTTTCTCACGTAAAAACGTATAAAAATCTCTTCCATTTCAATCATAAAATGAAAAAGAAAAAGAAGAAAAAGAGGAAAAATGTGAGAAAAAATAAATCCTGTATAAAAAATGTTTTGAAAAATGTGATCTACAAAAAACCAAATTCTAGGTAAGCCCAAAACTTAATTATTGAACATTACAAAAAAATTTTTTCACCATGTGACCCAATTTGAGAATACCCTTATAAAAACGTTTTACACTTAATTAAATCTCAAATTAAATGTAATAACAACCAAAATTATACAATGACGATTTTTATCAACATGATGTTTTATGAAAATAATATTTTAAAAATTCAATTGTTCTAATATTGTAAAAAATTGTTGCAGTCTGATGAGGAGCTGAATATAGGCTCGAAACTAGTCAAATAAAAGAATAAAAACGTCCGAAGAGTCACTTAATTAACCTGAAAAATTGAATAAATAATTCCTTTTTTGTTATTTATCGAATTACCCAATTAAAGTTATTCATCATACAGTTTTTAAATTTTTTGAGAAAGGTTACAAAAACGGAAGGTTATAAACACTATCCTTTAAGAAAATACAAGAACTTGTTTTCAATTTTCCTCCCCCGTCTCCTAAACATTAAGAATTTGCCAGAATATAAATCCGGAAAACATAGGCAAAATGTAACTCTTATGGTTGAAAACTCCTGGGAAAAGACCCTTTTAACATGGATAACCGGAAAAATCTTTTAAAAAATAGATTTCAATTTTACTGGGATTATATCAGGCGGTTTTTCCACTTTACTCATACGAATAAAAAGAAACCCATTCTTCACTTAAAATAGTCCAGTAAATAGAATAAAGTCATTTTTCATAACTGGAAGGAGAATACCATCATTTTACCATTGGTTTTTTTCGTACGACCAACCGTATCTAAACTACGAGCGCGCGAAAAAGAGCACTGTTTACAATTTTCTCCGATTTTCCACTTTCCGTCAACTAATAACCCGAAAAACCAGGAGAAGATTTGATCTCAGCAAAAAGTTTATTTTATGAGAGTAATTGTAATGAATTCAATTTACTTTTTTTAAATTAATGTGTCAAAAACCAAATTCGAGCAGTGGGTAAGGGGATTGAAGACAATTAGAAGAAATACGCTTTTTGTGCTTCAGGAGCGTTGTCTTGAAGAAACTTATTCCTTTTCACTATATTATTATGTTTATTAATTAAATTTCGACGTATTTTTGAACACAGCCTTGCTGCTAATAATATTTTTTCTGGCAAATGTATATTTTGACGTATTTCGGGTGTAAGGTTACGTTCTTAAGTGAACAGGTTATAAACAAACGACCATGCGATTTTTCGAATGAAAACAATAAAACTCGGCTTCATGAAATCATAGAAAACCGATTGAGCCGTTCGATATTTGGGGCAACCCTTCTCTGGAGGAAAAGCCTTATCGAGAAAACCTCTGCATCAGCAGGTGGAAAATAAATATACTTGAATTACCGACGGGATTGACCAAAGAATTATCATACATTTTAAAAAATGTAGCATTCCAAATAAAATGATTTTAACTAAAGCATAGCTTTCTTTTTGTTCGTATGAGTAAAGTGGGAAAATCGCCAGATACAATCCCAGTAAAATTGAAATTATTTTTTAAAAGAACCTTCCGGTTATCCTATGTCAGATAGGATAAAGTTCTTTTCCCAGGATTTTTCAACATTACATTTTGCAAATGTTTTCCGGATTTATATTCCGGCTGATTCTTATTGTTTAGGAGGCGGGAAAGGAAAATTGATATTGTAATTGGTTCTTAAATTTTCTTTAAAGAATAGTGTTTATAACCTTCCGTTTTTGTAACCATTCTCAAAAAATTAAAAATATTATATGATGAATAAATTGATTAGGTAATTCAATAAATGACAAAGGGGAATTATTTATTATAGAACAAGTTGCCATAGACATAAAAATGGAACGAAAGTCACAAAATATTACGAGGATGCCTCGCGTTCTGCTGGGTTCAGGAGGCTTCTTTCGGTGCCGCGTCGTGGGGAAAAAAAAAGAAGTAGCCATCGACTGATCATCTTTTTAAAACCAAGCCGAATGCTACGTCCTTTTTTTTTTATTTATTTTTTTTTATTATTTTTTTATTTACAAACATTATTTACAACAAAATTAAATTTTACAAAAGTTAAAAATAAAACATGGTCGTGTTGGTTCTTTCTTTCTTAGCGGTCGTCTACTTTTGCTTTCCAGAGTTGGTGATGTCCTTCTTCGTGCAGATCCGCTTTTTTCGCTTGTACTTCGTGATTTCGTCCCTTTCATAGGGTTGACGCTCTTCTTTTATCGGCCGGGTCTCCTTTCGGTGTTTTGGAGTCTCCGGACCAATTCGGGATCTCCCTGTACCACATTTTCCCAGGCCTGGGAAACATTTCGCACCTGACGAACCGTAGATACCGGAACTCTTCTCAAAATATTAGAAGCCATCTCCGGCGGAAGGTCTCGGATGAAGTCTCTTTGTTGCTGTTGTTGTTGGTGATTTCTGCGTCCGTCGTTTTCCATTTTTCTCAAGCGAGTGACTCTTGGGAAGTGGAAGGTAATTTCGAGAGCCTTGGCCAAAAGGACTCATACAGACAGCGCCCTCTGTGGAACAGGAAAATTTTTTACCAATTTTCCTAATCTTGTCAGGCAGCATTTCTAAAATTTTTTTTTAACTGTTCATCTTTATTTAATAAGATAAATTAAATTATGTTTAAGGTTTTCCTATTTGATGAAATCTCTTCGCTTTTTTTTAAACGAGTCTTTTTTTAAAAAACAAGTGATCGTTTTTATGGACTGCGTAGAACGAAAATGAAATCAATTTTTTATTGTTATGAATTTAAATTTCAAGTTATATAAATAAATTTTAAATGCTATCTCCTGGGCAAACGTTAAGCTTTTAAAAGAATGCTGTCCGACATTATTTTGAAAAATTGGTAAAAATAGGGAAAAATGGGAATTTAGCGGAAAAGGATTTGAAATTCTTCGGATCGGCAGAGGGCGCTGTCTGTATGAGTCCTTTTGGCCAAGGCTCTCGAAATTACCTTCCACTTCCCAAGAGTCACTCGCTTGAGAAAAATGGAAAACGACGGACGCAGAAATCACCACCAACAACAACAGCAACAAAGAGACTTTATCCGAGACCTTCCGCCGGAGATGGATTCTAATATTTTGAGAAGAGTTCCGGTATCTACGGTTCGTCAGGTGCGAAATGTTTCCCAGGCCTGGGAAAATGTGGTGCAGGGAGATCCCGAATTGGTCCGGAGACTCCAAAACACCGAAAGGAGACCCGGACGATAGAAAAAAGAAGAGCGTCAACCCTAAAAAAAGGAACGAAATCAAGAAGTACGAAGCGAAAAAAGCGGATCTGCACGAAGAATGATATCACCAACTCTGGAAAGAAAAAGTGGACGACTGCTAAGAAAGGAGGAACCAACACGACCATGTTTTATTTTTAACTTTTGTAAAATTTAATTTTGTTGTAAATAATGTTTGTAAATAAATAAATAAAAAAAAAAAAAAAAAAAAAAAAGGACGTGGCATTCGGCTTGGTTTTAAAAAGACGATCAGTCGATGGCTACATCTTTTTTTTCCCCACGAAAGACTTCGACTTGGCACCGAAAGAAGCATCCTGAACGCAGCAGAACGAGATGCATCCTCGAAAAATCTAATGTTTTTCGTTCCATTTTTTTTTTTTTTTTTGTCGTAGGCAACTTTTACTTGAATAAATAATTCCTTTTTTGTTATTTATCGAATTACCCAATTAAAGTTATTCATCATACAGTTTTTAAATTTTTTGAGAAAGGTTACAAAAACGGAAGGTTATAAACACTATCCTTTAAGAAAATACAAGAACTTGTTTTCAATTTTCCTCCCCGTCTCCTAAACATTAAGAATTTGCCAGAATATAAATCCGGAAAACATAGGCAAAATGTAACTCTTATGGTTGAAAACTCCTGGGAAAAGACCCTTTTAACATGGATAACCGGAAAAATCTTTTAAAAAATAGATTTCAATTTTACTGGGATTATATCAGGCGGTTTTTCCACTTTACTCATACGAATAAAAAGAAACCCATTCTTCACTTAAAATAGTCCAGTAAATAGAATAAAGTCATTTTTCATAACTGGAAGGAGAATACCATCTTTTTACCATTGGTTTTTTTCGTACGACCAACCGTATCTAAACTACGAGCGCGCGAAAAAGAGCACTGTTTACAATTTTCTCCGATTTTCCACTTTCCGTCAACTAATAACCCGAAAAACCAGGAGAAGATTTGATCTCAGCAAAAAGTTTATTTTATGAGAGTAATTGTAATGAATTCAATTTACTTTTTTTAAATTAATGTGTCAAAAACCAAATTCGAGCAGTGGGTAAGGGGATTGAAGACAATTAGAAGAAATACGCTTTTTGTGCTTCAGGAGCGTTGTCTTGAAGAAACTTATTCCTTTTCACTATATTATTATGTTTATTAATTAAATTTCGACGTATTTTTGAACACAGCCTTGCTGCTAATAATATTTTTTCTGGCAAATGTATATTTTGACGTATTTCGGGTGTAAGGTTACGTTCTTAAGTGAACAGGTTATAAACAAACGACCATGCGATTTTTCGAATGAAAACAATAAAACTCGGCTTCATGAAATCATAGAAAACCGATTGAGCCGTTCGATATTTGGGGCAACCCTTCTCTGGAGGAAAAGCCTTATCGAGAAAACCTCTGCATCAGCAGGTGGAAAATAAATATACTTGAATTACCGACGGGATTGACCAAAGAATTATCATACATTTTAAAAAATGTAGCATTCCAAATAAAATGATTTTAACTAAAGCATAGCTTTCTTTTTGTTCGTATGAGTAAAGTGGGAAAATCGCCAGATACAATCCCAGTAAAATTGAAATTATTTTTTAAAAGAACCTTCCGGTTATCCTATGTCAAATAGGATAAAGTTCTTTTCCCAGGATTTTTCAACATTACATTTTGCAAATGTTTTCCGGATTTATATTCCGGCTGATTCTTATTGTTTAGGAGGCGGGAAAGGAAAATTGATATTGTAATTGGTTCTTAAATTTTCTTTAAAGAATAGTGTTTATAACCTTCCGTTTTTGTAACCATTCTCAAAAAATTAAAAATATTATATGATGAATAAATTGATTAGGTAATTCAATAAATGACAAAGGGGAATTATTTATTATAGAACAAGTTGCCATAGACATAAAAATGGAACGAAAGTCACAAAATATTACGAGGATGCCTCGCGTTCTGCTGGGTTCAGGAGGCTTCTTTCGGTGCCGCGTCGTGGGGAAAAAAAAAGAAGTAGCCATCGACTGATCATCTTTTTAAAACCAAGCCGAATGCTACGTCCTTTTTTTTTTTTATTTATTTTTTTTTTATTATTTTTATTTACAAACATTATTTACAACAAAATTAAATTTTACAAAAGTTAAAAATAAAACATGGTCGTGTTGGTTCTTTCTTTCTTAGCGGTCGTCTACTTTTGCTTTCCAGAGTTGGTGATGTCCTTCTTCGTGCAGATCCGCTTTTTTCGCTTCGTACTTCGTGATTTCGTCCCTTAGGGTTGACGCTCTTCTTTTATCGGCCGGGTCTCCTTTCGGTGTTTTGGAGTCTCCGGACCAATTCGGGATCTCCCTGTACCACATTTTCCCAGGCCTGGGAAACATTTCGCACCTGACGAACCGTAGATACCGGAACTCTTCTCAAAATATTAGAAGCCATCTCCGGCGGAAGGTCTCGGATGAAGTCTCTTTGTTGCTGTTGTTGTTGGTGGTGATTTCTGCGTCCGTCGTTTTCCATTTTTCTCAAGCGAGTGACTCTTGGGAAGTGGAAGGTAATTTCGAGAGCCTTGGCCAAAAGGACTCATACAGACAGCGCCCTCTGTGGAACAGGAAAATTTTTTACCAATTTTCCTAATATTGTCAGGCAGCATTTCTAAAATTTTTTTTAACTGTTCATCTTTATTTAATAAGATAAATTAAATTATGTTTAAGGTTTTCCTATTTGATGAAATCTCTTCGCTTTTTTTTAAACGAGTCTTTTTTTAAAAAACAAGTGATCGTTTTTATGGACTGCGTAGAACGAAAATGAAATCAATTTTTTATTGTTATGAATTTAAATTTCAAGTTATATAAATAAATTTTAAATGCTATCTCCTGGGCAAACGTTAAGCTTTTAAAAGAATGCTGTCCGACATTATTTTGAAAAATTGGTAAAAATAGGGAAAAATGGGAATTTAGCGGAAAAGGATTTGAAATTCTTCGGATCGGCAGAGGGCGCTGTCTGTATGAGTCCTTTTGGCCAAGGCTCTCGAAATTACCTTCCACTTCCCAAGAGTCACTCGCTTGAGAAAAATGGAAAACGACGGACGCAGAAATCACCACCAACAACAACAGCAACAAAGAGACTTCATCCGAGACCTTCCGCCGGAGATGGCTTCTAATATTTTGAGAAGAGTTCCGGTATCTACGGTTCGTCAGGTGCGAAATGTTTCCCAGGCCTGGGAAAATGTGGTGCAGGGAGATCCCGAATTGGTCCGGAGACTCCAAAACACCGAAAGGAGACCCGGACGATAGAAAAAAGAAGAGCGTCAACCCTAAAAAAAGGAACGAAATCAAGAAGTACGAAGCGAAAAAAGCGGATCTGCACGAAGAATGATATCACCAACTCTGGAAAGAAAAAGTGGACGACTGCTAAGAAAGGAGGAACCAACACGACCATGTTTTATTTTTAACTTTTGTAAAATTTAATTTTGTTGTAAATAATGTTTGTAAATAAATAAATAAAAAAAAAAAAAAAAGGACGTGGCATTCGGCTTGGTTTTAAAAAGACGATCAGTCGATGGCTACATCTTTTTTTTCCCCACGAAAGACTTCGACTTGGCACCGAAAGAAGCATCCTGAACGCAGCAGAACGAGAAGCATCCTCGAAAAATCTAATGTTTTTCGTTCCATTTTTTTTTTTTTTTTGTCGTAGGCAACTTTTACTTGAATAAATAATTCCTTTTTTGTTATTTATCGAATTACCCAATTAAAGTTATTCATCATATAGTATTTTAAATTTTTTGAGAAAGGTTACAAAAACGGAAGGTTATAAACACTATCCTTTAAGAAAATACAAGAACTTGTTTTCAATTTTCCTCCCCCGCCTCCTAAACATTAAGAATTTGCCAGAATATAAATCCGGAAAACATAGGCAAAATGTAACTCTTATGGTTGAAAACTCCTGGGAAAAGACCCTTTTAACATGGATAACCGGAAAAATCTTTTAAAAAATAGATTTCAATTTTACTGGGATTATATCAGGCGGTTTTTCCACTTTACTCATACGAATAAAAAGAAACCCATTCTTCACTTAAAATAGTCCAGTAAATAGAATAAAGTCATTTTTCATAACTGGAAGGAGAATACCATCTTTTTACCATTGGTTTTTTTCGTACGACCAACCGTATCTAAACTACGAGCGCGCGAAAAAGAGCACTGTTTACAATTTTCTCCGATTTTCCACTTTCCGTCAACTAATAACCCGAAAAACCAGGAGAAGATTTGATCTCAGCAAAAAGTTTATTTTATGAGAGTAATTGTAATGAATTCAATTTACTTTTTTTAAATTAATGTGTCAAAAACCAAATTCGAGCAGTGGGTAAGGGGATTGAAGACAATTAGAAGAAATACGCTTTTTGTGCTTCAGGAGCGTTGTCTTGAAGAAACTTATTCCTTTTCACTATATTATTATGTTTATTAATTAAATTTCGACGTATTTTTGAACACAGCCTTGCTGCTAATAATATTTTTTCTGGCAAATGTATATTTTGACGTATTTCGGGTGTAAGGTTACGTTCTTAAGTGAACAGGTTATAAACAAACGACCATGCGATTTTTCGAATGAAAACAATAAAACTCGGCTTCATGAAATCATAGAAAACCGATTGAGCCGTTCGATATTTGGGGCAACCCTTCTCTGGAGGAAAAGCCTTATCGAGAAAACCTCTGCATCAGCAGGTGGAAAATAAATATACTTGAATTACCGACGGGATTGACCAAAGAATTATCATACATTTTAAAAAATGTAGCATTCCAAATAAAATGATTTTAACTAAAGCATAGCTTTCTTTTTGTTCGTATGAGTAAAGTGGGAAAATCGCCAGATACAATCCCAGTAAAATTGAAATTTATTTTTTAAAAGAACCTTCCGGTTATCCTATGTCAAATAGGATAAAGTTCTTTTCCCAGGATTTTTCAACATTACATTTTGCAAATGTTTTCCGGATTTATATTCCGGCTGATTCTTATTGTTTAGGAGGCGGGAAAGGAAAATTGATATTGTAATTGGTTCTTAAATTTTCTTTAAAGAATAGTGTTTATAACCTTCCGTTTTTGTAACCATTCTCAAAAAATTAAAAATATTATATGATGAATAAATTTGATTAGGTAATTCAATAAATGACAAAGGGGAATTATTTATTATAGAACAAGTTGCCATAGACATAAAAATGAACGAAAGTCACAAAATATTACGAGGATGCCTCGCGTTCTGCTGGGTTCAGGAGGCTTCTTTCGGTGCCGCGTCGTGGGGAAAAAAAAGAAGTAGCCATCGACTGATCATCTTTTTAAAACCAAGCCGAATGCTACGTCCTTTTTTTTTTTTTTTTTTTTTTTTTATTTTTTTTACAAACATTATTTACAACAAAATTAAATTTTACAAAAGTTAAAAATAAAACATGGTCGTGTTGGTTCTTTCTTTCTTAGCGGTCGTCTACTTTTGCTTTCCAGAGTTGGTGATGTCCTTCTTCGTGCAGATCCGCTTTTTTCGCTTCGTACTTCGTGATTTCGTCCCTTTTATAGGGTTGACGCTCTTCTTTTATCGGCCGGGTCTCCTTTCGGTGTTTTGGAGTCTCCGGACCAATTCGGGATCTCCCTGTACCACATTTTCCCAGGCCTGGGAAACATTTCGCACCTGACGAACCGTAGATACCGGAACTCTTCTCAAAATATTAGAAGCCATCTCCGGCGGAAGGTCTCGGATGAAGTCTCTTTGTTGCTGTTGTTGTTGGTGGTGATTTCTGCGTCCGTCGTTTTCCATTTTTCTCAAGCGAGTGACTCTTGGGAAGTGGAAGGTAATTTCGAGAGCCTTGGCCAAAAGGACTCATACAGACAGCGCCCTCTGTGGAACAGGAAAATTTTTTACCAATTTTCCTAATATTGTCAGGCAGCATTTCTAAAATTTTTTTTTAACTGTTCATCTTTATTTAATAAGATAAATTAAATTATGTTTAAGGTTTTCCTATTTGATGAAATCTCTTCGCTTTTTTTTAAACGAGTCTTTTTTAAAAAACAAGTGATCGTTTTTATGGACTGCGTAGAACGAAAATGAAATCAATTTTTTATTGTTATGAATTTAAATTTCAAGTTATATAAATAAATTTTAAATGCTATCTCCTGGGCAAACGTTAAGCTTTTAAAAGAATGCTGTCCGACATTATTTTGAAAAATTGGTAAAAATAGGGAAAAATGGGAATTTAGCGGAAAAGGATTTGAAATTCTTCGGATCGGCAGAGGGCGCTGTCTGTATGAGTCCTTTTGGCCAAGGCTCTCGAAATTACCTTCCACTTCCCAAGAGTCACTCGCTTGAGAAAAATGGAAAACGACGGACGCAGAAATCACCACCAACAACAACAGCAACAAAGAGACTTCATCCGAGACCTTCCGCCGGAGATGGCTCTAATATTTTGAGAAGAGTTCCGGTATCTACGGTTCGTCAGGTGCGAAATGTTTCCCAGGCCTGGGAAAATGTGGTGCAGGGAGATCCCGAATTGGTCCGGAGACTCCAAAACACCGAAAGGAGACCCGGACGATAGAAAAAAGAAGAGCGTCAACCCTAAAAAAGGAACGAAATCAAGAAGTACGAAGCGAAAAAGCGGATCTGCACGAAGAATGATATCACCAACTCTGGAAAGAAAAAGTGGACGACTGCTAAGAAAGGAGGAACCAACACGACCATGTTTTTTTTAACTTTTGTAAAATTTAATTTTGTTGTAAATAATGTTTGTAAATAATAAATAAAAAAAAAAAAAAAAAAAAGGACGTGGCATTCGGCTTGGTTTTAAAAAGACGATCAGTCGATGGCTACATCTTTTTTTTCCCCACGAAA
>JACGAQ010002038.1:0-47140 GCA_014119065.1 Orius insidiosus
CAGTTTTCATCCGATTTTCACCAAATTTTTTACACAATTTCTTTAGCCGGAAGAAGAATGTAACGAGGGGGATTTTTGAATTTCGAAAAAATGGCGGAGATATGTCTGTTTGAAATTTTAAAAATTCGCTGCGGCCGAACCGTTAATCCGATTTTCACCAAATTTTCACCAATTACTCCTTATTTTTTAAGAATTTTTGGTGCAAAAAAATTGCCACTTTTTAATTACTATTTTTATTAGTAGGGAGAAATTTCGTAGGGGAGACCGGGGCAGGTTGATACGCGGGGTAGGTTGATACAGTGTGTCCTGGGCGCGAAGTTTTTTATTACGCACCAAAATCATGTAAACAAATTGTCTAGAACGTTCTCCTCGACTTGCCCGCGCGCGCTCGGCACCCCACGCCTTTCACCCCACCCTTGATAAGAGAATAACTGTTTTCACCCTTCGGAGTAATTTATTTGATCCGCTTTGAGTGAATTTTCAGCATCTTAAGCATTAATTCGGATCGTTTTCAAATTTGTATTTTTGGATTCAACAAAGAAAGGCAAGTAGAATCTGTTTTATTATTTTTAAAATATTAGTTTTTTATGATAGTTTTTAAATATAACTTGTTGAATTCCCGACGGGGCACGTTGATACAAATATCGTGGGGCAGGTTGATACGGTCACCATGCTGTATCAACCGCATGGTGAACCGGATCCGGTGTCAAAAAAGAAAAATAAAGTGTCAAAAAGATTCAAAAAAGCTGATAGTGAATCAGAAGAGGAAGATTCTCTCTGCCTTGTTTGCCTTAAGGCCTTTTCAAAATCAAAACCTGGCAACAATGGATACAATGTTTAGAATGGCAAAAAGGGCTCACGTCGAATGCGGAAACGACGATCCGATGTATACTTGCAAAAATTGTGAGTTCGGATATCGAATTACATTTAGATAGTGATTGAAAAGTACGTTATTTTTAAAAATAAACTATTTAAAAATTACTTTTAGTTTTTGTATCATCCTACCCCAGCCATGGTATCATCTCGCCCGCATACGGGGCATTTTGATACAAATTGAAAATTTTTTTTAAACTGAAAAAATCTAAAAAGCAAAATTTTTTTAAGTTGATAAATTTTGGGGGGTATAACGTTTACTTAATGTTAATAAATTTTCGAAATTTTTTTACCATAAGGAAAATTTTTAAAATTCAAACTCAAAGTGTATCGTTTAGCCCCGGTCTCCCCTACTTCTACCTTTACGAGAGGCACATCCCTAGGCCAAAGAGCCCATTATTTCTACCTCGACACTTAGAAAATTTTTCGAAAAAAAGAACTTAAAAAATTTTTCAAAAAAAAATAAAAAAGAAAAAAGAAAAAAAAAAAGAAGAAAAAAACCCGGAAAATTTTTCGAAAAAAAAATTTTTTTATTACAAAAAAACTTAGAAAATTTTTCGAAAAAAGAACTTAAAAAATTTTTCGAAATAAATTTTTTGAAAAAAAAAAATTTTTTTTTCGGACAAAAAAAACTTAGAAACATTTTCAAAAAAAAACTTAGAAAATTTTTCGAAAAAAAGAACTTATAAAATTTTTCGAAAAAAAAAAAAAAAAAAAAAAAAAAAAAAAAAAAAAAAAGCCGAAAAATTTTTCGAAAAAACTAACTTGGAAAATTCTCCTTTATACTTTCCCTCCCTACTACATCCCCTTCCTTTATACTTTCGCTCCCTTATACTTCCCCCTCCATTATACTTCCCCCTCGTTATACTTTCCCCTTCCTTATACTTTCCCCTCGTTTATACTTCCCCTCCGTTATACTTCCCCTCACATATTATACTTCCTACTCCGTTATACTTCCCCCTCCGTTATACTTCCCCTCCCCACATACTTCCACTCCGTTATACTTCTCCTCCCATATACTTCCCCCTCCTATATACTTCTCTTTAAGGAAGTTCCCGTCGGGGCCAGCTCCAGACTAGTATTTCTACAATCTTACAACATTTACCGGCGTAAAACGCAGTTTTTCGTCAGAAAAACACTTTTTGGTTTCCAGCGTATTTTAGATTATAAAACTCCGTTTTCCTCGGTTATTCGTTTAATATTTTTTACAAACTTTATTTACTCTTGGGGATTACTAAAAGCGGCCCTCTTTTTGAGCTTAAATTTCGTGAAAATAATACTCTTATTGGCGAGATGGACGAAAAAATTTTAAAAACATGCCTACTGAAAAAATCCATTTTTAAAGCAATTTTCGTTGTTAATCCGGCTAATTTTGAGGTGCCGAAATTAAAATATTTGCCCCTAAATTCATATAAAACTGTCCTCGAAAAAAAGACTCTGGGTTTGAAATGTCTGTAAATGAAAGCTTTTTTTTTTCTCAATTTTTAGGAAAACAGAAAAGAAATAAAGTTTCACGAAGATTGTTACGTGATGATTGTTTTAATTTATTTCACCAGAAGGGATGAAAGTTGTTTAATTGTTTCCAAACTGGGTTAACTCAAGATAAATATTTGTTTTTGACAACCACGCAAAAAGAAATGACCTGATAAAATTTCAAAAGAGAAAGAGAAAACAACCCTTTTTCCAACTGTTTCAATAAAATTACACGCACTTCAACTCCCAGAAAGAAATTAAGGAAAAGAGAGAGAGGAGAAAGTAAACAAACGTTTCAGTGGTCAGGACGCTTTAATGAAAGTTTGATCAAAGGATTTATTTTTTGGGAAAAAATATTTCTTATAGAAACGATGAACCAGGGGAAAAACATTGTTTATTAAATAGAGGGATATAAAAATTGGTGAAGTGTGAGAATTAATGTGGTGAAAGGAGGATTATAGGGAAGTTCGATCGTTAAATAAACAATGTGTGAAACATTGTGGTCCATTGACAAAGGATGCTGTAAAACAAGGTTTTACATCCTAGGTCATAAAACATGCAGTAAACTCTCGATTATAAAGTTATTTATATGTAAATATTTTTTGGAGCTCAGGAAATAATGGAGTATACGTAAAATTATTTGGTAGTTAAAAGATCCATGCGGTTTTTTTGGTGTAGAATTGAGTCGGAGTGGAGGTACTTACCCTTTGGAGGCTGGGACGGACTGAGTGAATCACTGAGAGCGACGTCACAAACCGTTGGCGCCTGCTCATCGTTGGGTAGGATGACGTCATGGCTCGATACTCAAAACGGCGCCCTCCCCTACGCGTATTAACTTGATACGTTTTTTAATTACCGCAGGTCGTTGATTAACATCCTTTCCGAAGGGCATGGACTGACCGTGGGGGTGGCGCCGAGGGTGAAAAGGATACTGATCGAAATTCAAGAACGATACTCACCTGTCCGGCTACCTACCTAACGATACACAGTAAGAAATGACTATAATAAGGGGAGAAAATGCGAAAATGACACCTAAATTAAGGATGAAAAATTTGCAACATCCACAAAGAAAGGGAGGACACCGTTCAACAACGCATTTCACCTAAAGCAGTTAACATAAAAAATCTGTAGTTCACCATAATGCAATAATGCAATTGAAGCTCTCTTAAAAGTTCAAAAATTTTAGCATAATGCATTTCAACATAAAGCGTTTCGCCACATACTTTTTCAATAAATGCAAGTCGACATAAAAAATGCAGTTGCTTCTCACCACGCCTCTTTAAACTTGTTTTTCTCCAAAAACCGTTCTGTCCTTTGGTCATAAACATCTCACCATTAACTAGGGACAGCCAAAGAACAAGCCTATTATGGCGAAACGACAAAACCTTAAAACTTGACAGTTCGCCATAATGCAATTGAACATAAAGCATATCACTTTGCTTTATGGAAAAACAAGCAGGCAGCCAATGGGATCAGTCGTTTTAGGCAGAAGGGGTTTTTTTTTTCCAAGGATGTGCGAATTGCATTATGGTGAACTGTCAAGTTTTAAGGTTAACGAAAAGTTCTAAAAATGTAAGTTTCCTTTATGTCAACTTCGTTATGTTGAAACGAAAGTGTTAAATCTCTTCTTTATGGTGAGATGTATTGTTCAAATGCATTATGTCGACCGTTTACACACCAACTTGTCAACCAATAAACAAATTTTCGGAAGATTCCGTGGTTTTTTATACGAAAACACATGGTACCTAATTTTTAGCACTTTTTCCCAATTAAAAAAAAACTTAATTTTGACCTAATCACCCGTATTTTTGGACGTTTTTATCCTCGAGAAACGCTACACTGTTAATTTCGCTAGAAACTTAAATAAAAATGAAAGTTTCCTTTATGTCATGCGTTATGTTGAAACGACAAGTGTTTAATCTCTTCTTTATGGTGAGATTATTATGTTCAAATGCATTATGGCGAACCGCATTATGTCGACACGTATACACATAACGAGCTTTAAAAAGAAACCTTTTTGTTTTTTTCCGTTTCTAACTAGTTTTTTGAGCCTGATTCTCTAACTGCCCAGAATAATCTCAAAAATCAACATTTTGAAAGGAAAAAATTCAAAATAAAATGATCAAAAGAGAATACTTTATTAACAACCGCAAAATGGTCTATCGTCGACCTTCTTGAATAAATTATTTCACAATCAAAAGAATTCTGATTTCGATAAGACTTCCGATTTGTAATTAACTTCTCTTTTCAAGTCAGTAAGAGAAGGTTTAATTTAGAAAATAACGTTTTAACTAACAGAAAAGCGACTAATTAACATTTTAAAACATTAAGTTTTCAAACTAATTAAAACTTCAAAATGTCATTACTTTAATTTTTTTTAAAGATTACTTTCTAATTTATTATCAGAGATTTCTGAAGTTTAGAAATATTAGCTCGTTTGAAACTCCTGCAGCATGCGCAGAAGGATGACTTCAGATTTAACGGACAAACGATTTAAGTCAAATTGGACGTCCAAATCCTTCTGCGCATGCTCCAGGAGTTTCAAACTACGGTCGGAAAAAAGCTAATTTATCGAAATGGCAAGATTTAAAGTAATTATTAAGTTGTTTGCAATCTTTAATAAACGTTTCAATGTAGAGAAAGCTTTTTTTATTTTCGAGGCAGCAGCGTCTTTGAAAAATGTTAAGATAACTTGTTTTCTTAAGTTTTTCATTCTTATCTTATTTTGTTTAATTAGTAGGATGGTAAACAAAATAAGGGAGATTAATTAAAAAGGGTGAAAGAAAAGGATGATGAACTTGTCACGGTGGTAGACGGGTCAACAGAATCTGATTTACTTCTTGTTTGTCTTCTCGGTGAAGTCCGGATCGATTTACATCCTTTGATCGTGGAACCCTTCCCCTTACAAGACTTCGGATATTAAAGTTTCAGGGAAGAAAAACAGGTGCAGCTATTAAGCTTTTCTTATGAGTTAGAGAGCGGAAAATGAGTTATCGCTCGCAATGAGTCATCTAAGCGATAAATCATAGGGGGATAGTGGGGTTTCTTTTTTTTTTTTTTTTCTTTCTCGGTGTATGTTACCAATGCAAATGTCGATCGGTCAAACATAATCTTCGGTACGTGTTCGATCCCAATTATCCGGCGACGTGACTTGCATTGTCGGCCTGGAATTTTGAGAGGGTGTTTGCCTCCGTTATGTGAATTGACGTGTAGGGAGGGAGAAATGAGATACTATTCCCGCAGCACTTAAAAGCACCTGTATTGCCTATATGGACCCTTACTGACCACGACCAACCCTTCTTAAATAATATCCGACGGAAGGCCATAAACGATGCCGTTACGAACACAAAAGACTTTTTATGTTCAAAGTCGATTTTTGTTAAAAAGAAACTGCGGCGCCATTTTTCTCCCTCAACCTATAGTTCCAAACCGTGTTAGCCGGATTTTTGTCATCCTTTCGCCCATATTTTGATTTTAGCCCCACTTTTTCCTTGATTCTCAAGTTTCCTTTAACCTTTGGAGACCGCGTCTGACGCCGGATTCTCTGCGCTACTGGCGCAGCACTTTCCCCTCACTTTTCTCCTCACTTCTCCCAGACCACTCCCAGCGCCCAGCAAAGCACAGAAAGCGACGAGTGATGCGATCATCACGTAGTTCATTTTTCCCCAACAGATGGCCAGTTTTTGCATGTCGCTGGCGCCACGGGAAGCGAAGGTATTAAATATCTTAGAGAAGCTTCCCGCAGTTCCCGCTGGGCAACTAAAGTCGCCTGCAGTCTCGAAAGGGTTAACCATTCTAACTTCCTCAAAGAGGAGTTTTTGCAACACCTTCACAGTCTTTGGGGGACCGCAGTAAAAGGAACAGATTAGCGATCATTTTGGACGAGTTAATTCAACCTTTTGGCATAAAATTATGTCCCGCTTTTACCCTTATTTTTACATTTTTCTCGTATTTTGTCCACTCTTCCATCTAGCTTTCGCTTTTTGCCCTTTTTATGGCTTTTTCTCCATTGTATCGTCCAGTTTTTTCGGTTAGCCGAACGTGAAAAGCGTCAATTCCCAATATCGCTGCACTTCTTTTTTTTTAATATCAACTCCCATTTTAACAGCCGAACCAGAGCAGTTTGATGAATGCATTCCCTCCCTCTTTTTTCATCCTCTTTTTCCTCCGCGCGCGTTTCAATTCCGACCCATTCTTTAATCCACCATTTATTGTTCGATTTCAATTTTCTGATAGGAGGACCTTTAAAAAAAATCAAAAGTTCGCGTTTTTATTCTCCCTTCGCATGTTCCCAAGCTTTAAATTGAATGATATGACAATTTTTAGGGGATTTAGTTATATAACCTATAGTTCAATCAAGAAATTGATTTTTAAAATAATTTAACACATCACCGCCATTTTAGCGAATTTTGAGAAGAGGGAAATAATTTATATTTTTTTTGAATTTTAAGACTTGGGAAAAAAAGCGGAATTTGGGGACCTGAAGAGCCAGAAGGTGTTCTGGCCATTGCGCCAGAACCGTAGTTATCAGACTGCAGATTCTCAGCACCCGTGTTTTAAAGAATTTGAACGACCTTCCTAGAGTTACTTATCCTAATTGAACCGGAGGGGACTGAAAGAAGTGCAGAGGAAAACAACATATTTCTTCTAGGTGAGATACGTTTCTCGAAAAGGAGGGTTGAAAACGGTTTTTTTTTTTTCTGAGAGAAGATGTATGGACTTTAGATAATATCAGTATGTAAAGACGATAAATCGGTAGTTTGTCCTCAAAACATCAATCACAGGGGAGATCACGGGTTCTTTTCTTTTTCATCAGATATAAAAATTCGAAGACTGAATTTGAACATGTTCTGCATTTCCCGCGGGGTCTCATTCACATGCGGAATATTCTTTAGAAAATTGAATTCGTGTCAAAGCTTTAAGTTATTTAAATAGGAAAAAAATGTTTTCTATTTTGTTTTTTTAAAGGTATTGGCAAGGATGAAAGGGGAAAAAAATGTATTCTCTTGATGTAGGAAGTCTCGTGGGAGAAGAGGAGCATTGTCATCGCGTCATACTTCATTACTATAAACGGAAAGGGAGGAAAAGTTTTCGGCGTTGGCATAGAAATGCCCCTTAGGTAAGAAGGAAGCGTCTCCCCATTAATAACCGCTAGTACATCCTTCCATTGTTTTAACCCAGCAAACAAATGACGAAGAAAAAGGTCTTTCCACTCTGGGATCTTTTTTTCCACGTCGGAAACGCCGTTTCCCTGGGGGGATTTTCAACTGAAACATATGCGTTCTTGATTGCGTGCGATTTTTTTCTCTTCCTAGAGTTGGAAAAAAAAAACTTTTTTAACAAATCGCTATGCGTCTTTACGTCCATAACTTTCTGTCATTTTCAAAAGGGGTAAATTGTTTCCAGAAGGTAATCTGCAACTCAGATGCAAAACATCCAAAATCTGATAAAAAGGGAGTTTCGTCGATTGAAACCTTGGAAAAAGCGCAGCAAGAAAGAGCGATGATGAGATCATCACGTAGTTCATTTCTTCCCCAACAGATGCCAGTTTTTGCATGTCGCTAGCGCCACGGGATGCGAAGTTATTAAATTTTTTAGAGAGGCTTCCCGCTGGCCGTTGGGCAACTAAAGTCGCCTGCGGTCTCCAAACGAAAAGCGCGAATGGCAACTATAGGCGGTCTCGAAAGGGTTAAGGTGATTATGGAGAGGAAGTGCTTTTCTGAAGAAAATGAAGAAACTCCTGAAAATCTGATAATGCCAAGATGGAGGATGATTATCGAACAAAAATGGTCTAGCAGTTAATTGCCTGGGGTGCGAGGATGAGATTTGGTACCCACCACCACCGAGCACCCCAGAGAAAGGATGAAAATTCAGTTTTGCACCATTTTTCTTTTCTTTCACGATGATAAGGTTAAAAGGTTTTTGAAATATCTTTTATTCCCTCGCAGTAAAAGCTTTATTTCGATTCTATTCACCCATGAAAAGCACAAAAAAAGTGCAAGCCACGTAAATTTTCATCCTTGATAAACGTGACAAAATATTTTGACAAAAACCCTTATCGAGGTAAATTAAAATTAATTTCCGTGTTTGTATATCGTATATCAGATTAATCTATGAAGTGGATGGATGGGCGAATATTTTGTGCGTTGTTAAGGTTGGGCGAAAGTCTCATATTTCAGGGCGTAATCAGATATTCGAGGGTGTGATGTACCGTTGATGCTCACGTGGTTACCGCTACCTATATAACCTCGCGACAATCCCATTCCCCTTTTATTAGGTTTAGGCTTTGGAGAGGGTGGATTGCATTTTCCTCGTGTGAGGACGAGATAAATCCTTTTAGCCAAGACATCAGGCTATCACGAAGTTATATGTCAATTCCATTTTTACGCCCCGGGCTACGTTTTGCCATTTATTCCCACCGTGTAAGATGCTGTAAATCAAAACCAAATGCAAAGCCAAGATAATCTTTTAATTGAAAACAAAACTTTTTTTTTCCCACATTAAAAGTTTAAAAACTTTTTCAAGGCTTTCTTTATCATGATAGATAAAATTCCTCTCTCCTACAATGCTACCGTAGGTTTAAAAAAACTGCTCTCTGCAAAAGTGGACTTCATGGTATTACTTTTTACTTGTTCGCTATTGAACAAACCGCAAGAGCGCTCTCTATCGTACATGGAGTACGGCGAGGGATAACCATGTAGGAGTATCGATCATTATGACAGAAATGATATCTTTTTCGATTTCCGAAAGCAGGCTTAAATGCCCGAATTGAACGAAAATTGAGTATCACTCCCTTTGAAATTACTACAATAGGTAGAAGAGCAGAATGGGAGGATGAGTAATGGACAATGTGGCTTAGGAACAAGATTGAAAGGTGGTCTCCTACATTCTGGGAAAACGTAACAACCTATCTACATAGAGAGAACGTGATTACGTGATTTATTCGTCTCAAGTAATTAGTCCGTGTTTCGCCTCACTTTATCATTTAAGGGTCAAGAGGTGTATAAATTCACATCATAAATTACGATTTCCGGAAGGATGGAACTATGGAGCACCTAGAAATGGCTTTGCGTCTTCAAGAGTCTTGAAGGTATAAGAAAAATTCGATTTAAGAAGAAGAATTGCTGATTTCGAGGTGCTGGTCCGAAAAGAAAGGGAGAGAAAAAATCTGTGGGGTAAAGTAATTGAATAAGAAACGTCCGAAGGGGTCGTTGCCGCCTGATTGGAGTTGAGGAGAAGCCAAGTGTTGTTGGCAAGGTTGAAACCAAGCTCCTGCACAAGACAGCTTTATCTATAGCCAAAGGTCTTGGAAATTACCTTCGTTCTTCAACACTCGAGCTATAATTTAACATTTTAATTCAACCCCGAAAGCTATAGCATATAAAACCCCTTTTGGTCTCATCCTTTATTAGTTTCTCCCTCCCCTTTAGATCTTTTATGTTGGGGTAGGAAGGCTTTTATTAAACAACGCTTTTCCAACCCCACCTGTGAAAGAGAACATATGATACCGTTTTTGTCCATCACACTCAGCTGTTTACTCTTAGATTCTGGACAGAAATTTTAACATTCATTTTCTACATATTGTTCAAGCTCTTCAAGAAAGCTATTCCCTCATAATATTCCAAACGAGGTAGCGTCACTATTGGCCGAATACGGTGGTCATCACGACTTCGTACGTTGGAGGTTCCGCCTGTGCGCCACAATCACACATGTCCCACGATTGTAGCTCGCAAAGGATGGAATACCAACGTTATAGCGTCTTTTTATGCCGAAAAGCTACTTTTTTTTTTGCCAAGAAGCTACGTTATAGCGTCTTTTTTGCCGAAAAGCTACTTTTTTTTTGCCAAGAAGCTACTTTATAGCGTCTTTTTATGCCGAAAAGCTACTTTTTTTTTGCCAAGAAGCTACGTTTATAGCGTCTTTTTATGCCGAAAAGCTCCTTTTTTTTTGAAGATGGAAGGACTTTATTGACTTTCGCCAGAAATCTTAAATTTTTTTTCCTTCTCTCTTTTCCTCATTCTCTCTAAAGAAGAATCTTCGAGATATTTTCATTCAAGAAAATTAAATTACTAATCAAGACTTTTTTCAGAATTTCCTCTTGTTTTCCTAATGAAGTCGGCAGCATTTAGTTCCATAGTTTTTAAGTGGATTTCTAAAGATTTTTTTAAAAATGTCAAAAAAGTACTAGTTTGAAGAGCTTCCAACGAAAACTCCTTAAAGAGAAGGGACAATATAGGAGGGGCAAGTATTAAGGAGGGGGAAGTATTAAGGAGGGGAAGTATAGGAGGAGAAGTTTAGGGAGGGGAAGTATAAGGAGGGGGAAGTTCAAGGATTGGGAAGTGACATGGATAATTGGCGACGGAGGGCACCTCGCACAGCCATATGTAGATCAATAAAAATTTTCTTACTACAGGGAACCTCTCCCAAGAACCGTACATGGAGGGTAATACAATAATGAGAAATTGAAAGAAGAAGGGAAAAACTGTTTGATGTTATAATGTCGGGTTCACGAGAAGACATGACGTTGGCGGCTGTTCGAATCAATCCGTTACCTTTTACCTTTCGGACTTGTCTCATATATTATTTAAACCTGAGATTAACCTAAGAAATAAAATTTGTTTAATAATTCTCTCCTTTTTTTTCACAAATGGGTTCAGGTTTTTCAAAGATCAAAATGAGAAGGGAGTGATGTATGTACTTGGTGATAGCTAGTCACGCACAACAACTCCAGTAATGCGGGTTCTTACCTGATTACTCCGGGAAAAAAAAACGCGAAGAGGAAAACCCCATTATGTCAAATGTAATTTTTAGCAAAGTACAAAAATGTATAAAACTGTGACGTAAACTGTTAAATACTTTCTTGGAAAATGAAGCAATAAATTAAGGTAAGAGAAAATTATGCTATCAAGATTAGCTAAATAAGTACTGGTTTGAAGAGTTTCCAACGAAAACTTCCTTAGAAGTAACATATAATAACTTATAATAGTAACTTCTTAAAGAGAAGTAACAATAGGAGGGAAGTATATTGGAAGGGAAGTATATCGGAGGAGAAGTATAAGTGAGGGAAGTGTAACGGAGGGGAAGTATAGTGGGAACTGCAACAGAGGAAAAGTATAAGGGACGAAGTACAACGGAGGGGTAAGTATAAGGGTATAACGGAGGGGAGTTTTTTTTCGGAAAAATTTTCCAAGTTTTCTTTCTTTTTTTCGAAGTTTTTTTTCTTTGAAAAATATTCCGTTTTTTTTTTTTCGAAAAATTTTCCAAGTTTTTTTTTAATTTTTCTAATTTTGCGCTTCCCTCCCCCCCGAAAAATTTCTAAGTATCAAGGTAGAAATAATGGGATTTTGCGCAAGAGAGGTCCCTCTCGTAAGGCGTGGAAGTATGAAATTTCTCCCAACTAAAATTATAATTATTGTTAAATGATGATTTTTTACACCGAAAATTCTTAAAAAATATAAGGAGTAATTGGTGAAAATCGGACAAACGGTGCGGTGCGGCCGCAGCGAATTTTTTAAATTTCCAACAGACATATCTCCGCCATTTTTTCGAAATTCAAAAATCGCCTTTGTTAGTTTCTTGTTCCCGACTAAAGAAAATTTGGAGAAAATCGGTTGAAAACTGTGGCCGTAAAGTGTTCCGGAAAAAATGCTACGGCGGACGGCACCACAGACAGTTGAGATCGATAAAGATCGATTTAACGATTATATTTCGATTTAACCACCGGGGTCTGGAGACCCGAAAACCCGACGTGGAGGTATCACAATACTCTACAAGGAAGTAAAACAGGGAACCTTTTAAAGTTTAACTGAGATAACATAAGGAAATATTGAGTTAACATTTTAAATCGAGGTGAGAAAACGAGATCAAGGGTATGAAAATCCTCGAAGCGGAAACATGGGGGTCGTAGTCGAGCAAGGAGGGTTGGAATTATTATTGGATAGGAAATCCTCGGGCGTGAAAGATGTCGGAGATTGTTCGTTCTCCCGATTGGAACACGGTTTGTTAAGGCCTCATCTCGTTTATTTTACCCCGGGACCAGAGGCCCTTCTCCCTTACCACAGGGCACAAAATAAAAGCCGGAATTTATCCCCTTCCTTTTCACACTGTTTTAACTTCCCTTCCAAAGGGCTCATTAATTTAAACAAACGAAACGGGACAAATATTTAGAAGTTAATTAATTCCTTCAACTCTTGAAAAAAAATCAAGTTTACAATTCAGTTTCATTATTTATACTTTTGTTAAGATTAGGAGAAAAAAAAAAGTTTAAAAGATTGGAAACGTCGTCCGAAGAAGTATGGGATATGCATTTTTCAAAGTTTTCCCTCCGATGTCATGGCTGCAAGAAAGGGAGCCTCATAAAAGATTGGCGTTCATCGGATGAGATACGAGAAAAGTTAGAATCTAGTTTTCTTCCGAGTGCTTTTTAACTCAAAACGACAAGGTTAAACAAAACTTTTCAATACCTCATTTATAATCTTATTAAATTAAAAATTACCTTTATAACTTTAAAATGTGAATATAAATCTAAAGAGGGTTTCCAGTAACTTACAAGATAAGCGACATGATAATAAACATAAGAAAACCTTCGGGGGGATTGTCTCCTGATTTAGTCTATAGGATGTTTTGCTTGATTTATAACTTTGAAACAACATTTCCAAAGGTCCCTACAACCTAAAATTATAACAATATTTATTCTCTCAATAATTTACTCAACTTCGATTTGTCAGCCAGAATAATAAATTAGATTTTTTTTTCTGGAAAGAAAAAAAATTTAGGCAATATCCTCTTTAGGTTTTATTAGCTTCTGTTTTTAAAACCCCAACTCGAAAACCCTCGGAGGTTAGTTTTTCTCCTTTGCTTATTAAATTTTAACTCGGGTTAAAAAGTTCACATTCTCACAAATTCAACGTTTAAATAATAAAATCTAACCTTCTGACAAGTTTTATTTAATTTATCCTTTGACAGACGATGAATTACTAATGGAGAAAAAAAATGCGATTTTAATTTAACTTTTTTTCGGATTTGACCTTTTGGCTTATGTTGGTATAAAGGGTAACAAGTTTTTCATACCTGGGAGTGGGGGGGATGGAGTTACTCGTAAACATGGCGACGGTAGGCCTGATAGCAGACTATAAATAAAGAAGATACCGCCCTTTTATACCCTTGTGTAACACATGGGATGCATACTCAGTTTTCGAACTGAATCTACGGGTCATAAACAAAGAATTACCGATGACGCATCACTTTGAAACTTGAGGAAAGTTATTAAAAAAGATCAAGCTTGATACGGTAGAAAGCGTAAGTTTTGCCTTTTGAGAGGGGTGAGTCGAAGACCGGGCGAGAGAGTTAGAGAGGGGATTTGATCCTTCCACACCCTCTCTAAAGGCAAATCTTACGCTCACTTAACTTTCTAATTTATTTTTTCGCACGTCATAAGATCAATTTCTGTTTTGAGAAGTGATTTGGGATCTGTGAAGTTCGGTTGAAATAAGGGGGCATGTTAGAATTGTTTTAACTTCCTTGAAGAAGTATTGTGATACCCTCTATGTCGGGTTTTTAGTGGTCTTCCAGACAGCGGAGGGTCAAATCGAATATTGATCTTCACCGATCCAATTTTGTCTGTGGTGCCGCCCATCCGTCCATATCATTTTTTCCTAAACACTTTACGGCCACAGTTTTCTACCGATTTTCACCAGATTTATTTTCTTTAGTCGTGAACAAGAATGAGGGCGATTTTTGGATTTCGAAAAAATTCGATTTGTCCGATTTTCACCAATTACTCCTTATATTTTTTAAGAATTTTTGGTGTAAAAGAAAATTATCACTTTTTTACGTTAAATATCATTTTAGTAGGGAGAAATTTCATCCTTCCACCCGTTACGAGAAGGGCCTCCCTTGGGCAAAACTCAAATTATTTCTACCTTGATTCTTAGAAACTTTTCGGAAAAAAAATTAGAAAACTAGAGGAAAAAAAGGAAAAAAAAGAACTACCCACTCTGTTATACTCCCCCCTCCTTTTGTAGTTTCCCCCTCTGTTACATTTCCCTCCTTTATACTTCCCCTCCCTTATACTTCCCCTCCCTTAACTTCCACTCCGTTATACTTCCCCGCCTATATCTTACTTCTCTTTTAGGAAGTTTTCGTTGGAAGCTCTTCAAACTAGTACTTTTAATATCTATTAGTGAAGAGGGATTTTCCTTTTTAGAGAGGATAATTGAAGGGGGCTATAACTACGGCTTTTACTTCCCTAAATAGGAAAAATCGATTTTCAAAATTATTTTGAAAGTAAATTTGATATCTTCTTCTCCAGAAATAAATACATATTCGGTAAAATTTTGTAGGTCGGAAATGTTGAAACAAGAACAGCGATCGTGATAAGGTGAAAGTTTCGATGTCGAAGACAAAACGGAACCAACTTATGTAATTTCGGACTCCCACTTCGCCCGAAACTAGAGAGCTTCGAGAGTAATATTATTTTCGTAAATAAACACTAATATTCATCGTACTCGCGCTATTTTCTGAAAAACAATTCGCTGTCGAGTTGTTTCACGCTTTAAAAATTTACAATCAACCTCCATTCCAACCTTTATACTCTTAGGGGGATGGAAAAACTTGTTGCACCCCCAGGGTTTTCGAAAAATATCGATCGCCCCTATTAAATTTTCAAGCTCGAAATTTGTATAATGCACCCCTGGGAGTCCGAAATGGGGGAAAATCTGGGCAAAATGTTTAAAAATTAAAATCCTACCATTTCTAAAAAAGCAACAGTTTCTAAAGATAAAATTTATTTAAACTATAAATAATTTAAAAAATTAAAATAGACAGTTTTTTTTTCATCATATTCAGAAAAGAATTCAAGTTATTTTTGCTAATTTGTTTTAAATTAAATTCCTGGATTTATGACAATGAAAACATTTTCCAACTCATTGAAATTTTATAATAAAAAATTTTTTAAATAAAAATGTTAACACCTTATAAATGGCTTCCTTTCCCTCTTTTCTACTTTTATCTTTTTTTCTTGAAATATGAATGTTAACTTAATTTTTTTTAATGTCTTTCCTCGAGAAACTGCTAAACGCTCCTTCTTAATTAGTCACAAATCAAGAAAGGGAAAGGATAACGTCATTTAAAAATTACTTTTTTTTTCCTCTCCTCCCCTTTTCGTTCTTTAAAAAAATTGGCTTTTCAAGCGAAAAGTGAAGTAGCTCTTTTATTTTTGTGAAAGGTGTTTTGTAAAGGCATCTGTTAGGGCGTCCATTTATAACTTTGTCACCGCAAGATGGATGTTTGAACAAATAACGAATTTAGAAGAACTTTTTTCCTTGTTTTATTAATTCCGAGGCTAATTAACGTGATAAACCTATATGAGAAATCCGACATAAGCATTTCTAAGTCGGAAAATCTAATTAATTTGAAGAGGGAGGTAAACGTGGATTTGATGAACAACGGCCGAAGTGGAAGTTGAAGCGGTTACGAGGGAGACATCGCATTCCCCTCCACGCGCTGTACATAATTAAAGTAGGGGTGAGTTTCTAAGCTAAGAGTATTAAAGGTCTAAGCATTCGGACATTGACAAACGACACGGAAACCCCCTTCTGAATAAAATATTCAACCGCTTCTCGACGAAATATTCGCAAATATCAAATGCAAAACATGCGAAAGAAGAAATGGGCGTAGAGGGTTAGAGGTAAAATGCCTTTGATAGATAAGGCAGTGAGGCCCTCCTAGCGCTTTCAAAAATGGCCCAGTTTTCAAAATTAATTTCTTCCCCAATGAGTCTCTAAACACATATAAAATAAAGACTTCACAGATTCCAAATTACTTTATAAATCAAAATACAAGTACTAGTTTGAAGAGCTTCCAACGAAAACTTCCTTAAAGAGAAGTAACAATATAGGAGGGGGAAGTATATATATGGGAGGGGAAGTATAAGGGAGAGGAAGTATAAAGCGGGAAGTATAGGGGAGAGGGGAAGTATAAGGGAGGGGAAGTTTAAGGGAGGGGAAATATAAAGGAGGGGAGTATAAGATAAGGGAAGTATAACGGAGGGAGAAGTTTTTTTTTCGAAAAATTTCCAAGTTTTCTTTTTTAAATTTGCGCTTTTTTTCGAAAAGCTTTCTTTTTTAAATTTGCAGTTTTTTTTCGAAAAATTTTTTAAGTTTTTTTAAGGAAAAAATACTACGGCCGGCCGGAACCACAGACAAAGTTGAGATCGGTAAAGATCAATATTCGACTTGACCCTCCGGGGTCAGGAAGACCCTTCCCCAAAAACCCAACGTCGACGTACGAAATGGTATCACAATACATTCCTTAAGGAAGTTAACAAATGATGTGCGAAAAGGAGAAAGTAAGGCTGGCGTAAGTTTTGCCATTGGAGAGGGTGTGTGGAAGGTATAAAAACTTTTCCCTCTCGTTACCGTCCTGTCTTCAACCAATGATTTTTTTTAATCATCCATTTTCAGAGGATTTCCATTTTTTAGAAGCAAAAAAAGCCCGTATAAAAATAATCCCAGTTTTCAACTCCGTTTTTTTAGACTGCTTGATTTTATTTTTATTTTAAATAATATGAATCATTTTTCCTCCCCGCATTTTTTCACCCTTCGTTTAATTTAAATACAATTTGAAATGCTCCACGAGGAAATATTGAAAAAGGAATTTTTTCGTCAGAAAAATATGAAATAAACAATTTTTTATCTAATTTTTTATTTTAGTTTAGCACCTTTTATTTATTGCGGTTTGAAGTTGGAGAATAGTTTTGACATGTTTAAATTGAGTTTTTATCACAAAAATGGCAACGTAGATAAAAGTTGGTAGTAATAACCCTGATAAGATGGTTTAATAGGTCAATAAGTGTCCGAAAGTCTGAAGGGGGAGCATCAACTGTTGCAGATGAAGTTGGAAACAGATTGGCCCCCATTTTATCGGAAGACAGGTCTTGAAAAGCCTTGTGGACTCGGCTAATCCACGGTTTTAATCAGTGGGCCATAATTACCGAAGCATTGTTATGCCTCTCGTTCCTTGAGTATTGTATGAACCGGAGGGCCTTCTCCATTGTCCCGGCCTAATTGATAATGGCATTGAAGCACCCCCACCGACCTCTCCTCTCTTTTCAACTTCAGATTAATGTCCTAAGGGGAACACTGACGACGTCCTCGGCTCCTTCACGCCGTTATCCCTTAACTCTTTTGTGCCTTTTAATTAATTAGCCATCGGATAAACAAATAAGTTTTATTTTAGGAGAAATACCGTCGGAATTTATCACTGGAATAGTCAGTCTAGACGACTTTAACACCCTTCCTATCTTTATGAGAATACCTTTTGTTCTTACTCGAATTCTTTCGTTTAGCGATGAAATCGTGTGATGCTTTCAAAGTTTTCCTATTGTGTTAGAATGATAAAGGGCCCTCGATACGCCCCGAAAACAAACGCGAACTCTTCAATATTAAATCACAACTCCAAATTGATACAAAAATTAAAAACATTTTGATTTTGAGAAAAGGTCATCTATGAGCGCTAAGCCCTATTTGAGCTTAGAACCGCAGGAATGTTGTGGTTAGGATTGGTGCGCATTATAAGGGTAGAGACGACCCTAATCCGACACCGAATGCCATCACAATTATTCTATCGTAATATGTAAATTAATTATAATAAACACTATTAGACCCTCTCCTTACTTAAAACATGCTTGCTTTTAACTTCCTTAAAGAAGTTATTGTGATACCCTCCACGTCGGGTTTTTGGGGAAGGGTCTTCCAGACCCCGGAGGGTCAATTCGAATATTGATCTTAACCGATCTCAACTTTGTCTGTGGCTCCGGCCGGCCGTCCGTACCATTTTTTTTCCGGAACACTTTGCGGCCACAGTTTTCAACCGATTTTCATCAATTACTCCACAAATTTTTTAAGAATTTTTGGTGTAATAAAATTATCATTATTATGCCTATTTGCATAAAAAAAAAAGATCATTTTTTTATATTAATTAATATTTTAGTAGGGAGAAATTTCATACTAACGGGTGTTACGAGAGGGACCTCCCTTGGGCAAAAATCCCATTATTTCTTCCTTGATTTTGTGTAATCAAGTTAAGCTTCTTTAAACTTGACGAAAAAAAATTAGAAATTTTTTTGGAAAAAAAATCTGTAAACTAAAAAAAACTTAGAAAGTTTTTTGAAACTTCACTCTCCGTTACACTTCCCCCTCCGTTATACTTCCCCTCCTTTATACTTTACCTCTTTTATACTTCCCCTCCTTTATATCCTCCCCACCTTTGTACTTCTCCCTCCTATATTTTTACTTCTCTTAACGGAAGTTTTCGTTAGAAGCTCTTCAAACAAGTACTTTACTACGCAGAACTAAAATGGAAGAGAATACGAGATAAAAGTAAAACTGGACCAGTTTCTAAAAAGGATTTAAGCCCAGTGACAAAAGTTTAGTCACCTCAAACAATTTATGTCGGCAACAAAAGGTAAAGTGCCTTCCTTTCTTTTAAAAAGAGTTATTCCCAGTAAACACTAGAAGCAGCACTACGAAAAAGATCAATAAACTGTATCATTTTAATTATTTTTATTAGATTTGATATATCTCTTTAAAAATCCGGTGATTCGTTATTCCCCTCCTGTTCCGGAGGAATATTTCTTGAATATTGCGGTTTCATTATCACTCAACGGGTTAAAGTATGCTAATAGAATTCAGTCAATTAAAATTCAATTTGAAAATTCAGTTTTCTTCAGAATTTATATTAAATCCTACCGCCTCGCTTCAAAAATAGGGAAAGACTGCAGAGGGGAGGAAACGTCAATTTCACCTGATTCAATCAATTAACGATTTTAATCAATTTTGTCAAAATAAATTGAGGCTTTGAAAGACTTAAAATTTATTAAAAAATCCTGTACTCCCCGGAAATCAAAAGATATTGAGCACATTCTCAAAAGAGGTTTAAAATTACTGGTTTGAAGAGCTTCCAACGAAAACTTCCTTAAGGAGAAGTAACAATATAGGAGGGGAAGTATATAGAGAGGAATTATAACGGAGGGGACGGACAACGGAGGGGAAGTATAACTGAGGGGGAAGTATAAGTGAGAGGAAGTATAACAGAGGGAGAAGTATAACGGAGGGCGAAGTATAAGGAAACGAAAGTGTAACGGAGGAGGATGTATAAGGGAGGGAAAGTATAAAGGAGGGGAAGTATAAGGAAGGGAAGTATAACGGAGGGAATTTTTTTCTCAGTTCTTTTTCTTTCGAAAATTTTTTTAAGTATCAAGGTGGAAATAATGGGATTTTTGCGCAAGAGAGGTTCCTCTCATAACGGGTGGAAGTATGAAATTTCTCCCTACTAAAATAATTAATATAAAAAAGGATCTTTTTTTATACAATAGGCATAATAATGATAATTTTAATGATAATTTTTTTACACCAAAATTCGTTAAAAAATATAAGGAGCAATATGGACGTGAAAATTGGTGAAAATCAGTTGAAAACTGTGGCCGTGAATTGTTCCGGGAAAAAATGCTACGGCCGGCCGGCACCACAGACAAAGTTGAGATCGGTAAAGATTCGATTTGACCCTCCTAGGTCTGAAAGATTCCCCAAGAACCCGACGTGGATCACAATAACTGAGGAAGTTAAAAATCAGACCTCGAAACTTTTTGCAAAAAGTTGTTTTTAAAATAAAGGATTCCGTATTTCGGTTGATTAGTGTCCAGTCCATAAAGAACATCAGTCATCGCGAAAGAATTCTCCTTAAATTTACATTGAGGGCACAATTAGTGATGTCCCGTTAAAAAAGAAGTAAAACAAGGCAAAACGTCCATTAACAATTCATCGTGGGTTTTTTTTGCCGTTTGTCTTATAATTGATTTTTTTCACCTCCGCTACCATGAAAATAACGTTGTTTTTTTTTTATAGTGCTATTACCTTTTATAAAAGGAGAAAGCCTTCTCCGAGGAAGGACATACGTAGGCCTAGCGTGGGACGGACACACCTGAGGGACGGAGTTCTTCCATCTTGAAGATTCTTTTCACAAGATTTAAACCAGCATATTTTAAAATTAATATTTAAAAGTATTTTCATAAATAACAAAAGCTACTTAAACAACCGTTATTTTTAACGATCGACTTTCAATCGCTCAAAACCATTAGAACTAGACTGAACATTTAAAAAAAATTGTTTCCAGGTTAAATTTTAAAATTTATAAGCATTTCTAGAATTTTGCATAAACTATTCCCAGCCAATCATTTCCAAGAACCATTTTTTTCATAATGCAAAGTGGAAAGTGCAACATTGATTGAACTTCGCAGAATAAAATAATGACTTTTTTTTTTCTTGGAAAAGGAAAATAGTACTACAATAAGTGGAATACGAAAAAAAGGGCATTCATTTATAATGCCAAAACGTCCATATGCTATTACATCCATCAATCTCCCATTTGACACTTGAACATGATATTGAATGCCTTTATATTAATTTAAAAGAATTAGGCTTTTAGCCTTTTTTAAGCTTTATAACGTTTGATTTTAAGCTGGAGATTTCACTGCCTCCTTGATCGTGAGTTGCCAAAATATGCTAATTTTAAAAATAACATGACCTGAGAAGATCGTAACGTTTTTATACATTTTTTCGCGTTTTATTTAGCACACGATTGAAGTCGTGAAAGGTAAAAGGCTCACGAGGAAGATATTATCAACGGGAATAGCGGAGTAGGACAAAAGCGACCTTTACATACAAAAGCGTCTCTTTTTCATTTTAAAAGCATCCTTTTTTTTAAAAACATTACATAAACTATAAAATACTGCTGGTCTGGAGCTATTTTGGAAAAAAAAATTGCTAAGTAGCAAGGTAGAAAAATTGAAGTATTCGCCCGACCGGAGCATACGGAACGAGTGAGAACAGCCCTAATTTCTCCCTGCTATTTAAAATCAAAGAATAAATCCAAGGATTCTTCGGTGACAACCATTAGACAGCAGTATCTAATGAGTTTTCAAGATAACTACGAAAAGGAGATTCCGTAAAAATTAACAATAACTTCTCTCGAGTAATAAAAAAGGTAATACAATAGTGCTAAGATTATATTTTATAGGAGGGGGAAGTATAACGGTGGGGGAAGTATAAGGAAGGGGATGTAAAAAAGAGGGGGAGTATAAGGGAGAGGGTTAAGACGGAGGGGGAAGTAAAAAGTAATACAATATCTTCTCTCGTGAAAGATATTTATTTTACTGGGATTTAACGGCGGATTATTTTAAAGGTTTAAAATTGCAATCGAAAATTATAGCCAACTTTTAAGTACCTAATCTGCCGAGTCGAAACTGAGCCAAAAATCTACTTAATTTAATTACAAAACCAACCCTATCCACTCCGGCTTTCAACGCTTATTACATGAAGGAGGTAATTAAGGGGAAAATGTGTATAAATTATAGGCACAAACTTGGTTAAGTATATATCGAGGACGAGGATAAATTATGCAGAAGAAAGGATTTTTTTAAAAAAATTAATTTTCTTATATTTAAAGGAAATATGTTAGTAAGAAATACCTTTGAGCAAAGTTTCTTAATAAAAGAATTCAGAATTTCAAAGACTTTCGTAATGTATTACATCTTTTTAACAAGGAGCGAATTTCTAAGGGTGGGATGATATTAAATTGGAAGGTTCGCGACAAGTTGTTACTTTAAAGGAAGGGGTTTGAGAATTCAAGACGTCATGAGGTCTCACAATGTTCCTCAAATGAGAAATTCCATCCCTTGTTGATTCCCATTCACGAGACAACCTGTTTTCATTAGGGATGGTCCTGTGAGGTGTGATTATCATTTTCAACTCTCTATTCCGAGAACGTCGACGTGTTCTATTCATACGAATTTAGATGCGAATTCATATGAGAGAGGATTCTACGAATCAAGTTTTTAGGAAGAATTATTTATTAACTTCCATAAAGAAGTTATTGTGATACCCTCCAAGTTTTTTGGAAAGAGTCATCCAGACCCCGGAGGGTCAAATCGAATATTTACCGATCTCAACTTTGTCTGTGGTGCCGGCCGGCCGTAGCATTTTTTTCCGGAACACTTTAGTTTTCGACTTTTCTTTTGGTTGGTCAACAAGAAACTATCGAGGGCAATTTTTGAGTTTCGAAAAAATGGCGGAGATATGTCTGTTTGAAATTTTTATAAGTTCGCGGACCATTGGTCCGATTTTCACCAAATTTTCATCAATTAATCCTTATACTTTTGACGTATTTTTGGTGTAAAAAAATTGCCACTTTTTAATAATTATTTTTTTTAGTAGGGAGACTATGAAATGTGTTCTACCCATTGCGAGAGGCACATCCGTAGGCCAAAGAGCCCATTATTTCTACCTTGATTTTTTGGGGGAAAAAAACTTACCCCTTCGTTATACTTCCCCCTCCCTTATTCTCCCCCTCCGTTATGCTCCCCCTCCGTTATACTTCCCCTCCTTTATAATTACCTTCCTTACACTTCCCCTCCCTTATACTTCCCCATCCGTTATACTATCCCTCCTTTATACTTCCCCCACCGTTATACTTCAACTCCCTTATACTTCCCCTCCGTTATACTTCCCCCTCCTATATTTTTACTTCCTTTTAAGGAAGTTTTCGTTGGAAGCTCTTCAAACTACATAGTACTTTTACGTTGATACTTAAAAAAAAATTCGAAAAAAATTTCCCCCTCCGTTATAATTCCCTTCCTTTATACTTCCCCCTCCCTTATACTTCCCTCCGTTATACTTATCCTCCTTTATACTTCCCCCTCCGTTATACTTCCCCTTCCGTTATACCTCCCCTTCCCTTATATTTCCCCCTCCGTTATACTTCCCATCTTTAATACTTCCCCCTCCTATATTTTTACTTCTCTTTAAGGGAGTTTTCGTTGGAAGCTCTTCAAACCAGTACTTTATTTGACTTAAGGAGGGTCTTCAGAATTTATGAGGGAACAAAACAATACTCGGATAGGGATAGAAAAAAAATTTCGATGGGGAGAAGAAATCGATGAAGAAAAAAAAAACAAATCGTATTAAGGAAACCGTCAGAATAAGTCTTTGATGTACTTTGTCGTGAAGGGAAAAGAAAAGTAATTTCCTCCCTAGTGGGGAATGGAAAAGAACGAATTAAATCGCTAAACGGTCATCGATCTTCCAAAATCCACAGTAGAATATACGTAAATTTATAATCCTAATTTTTTATATCGTAAGAGCTAAACGCCGGATAAACTCGCTTTTCGCTATCTATATTGTCCTATAAAAAATACAATAAAAAAATCCCACATCCCACGCAATATGAATAAAAACTTTTATTTTCTTGAGAAAGCATTTTTCGTCATTTTTAGCATGTTCTGGAAGTTCATTTTTTCTGTTTTCAAGAATCCGAAGCCAACCTTTGCTGACTGTGAATTGCGATAGTTATTCCGCTTTTTCTTCTATTCACGTTCAATTCCGGGATTCGTAGTATAGGACGCCCCTTTTATTCTCTCTCCCTTTTTATTCCTCCCCGTTCTTTCTCCGGTAATAAGATTACGGGCCGAAAACGAGATCGTAATCGCCTTCCCCTCCTTTTCCGAACGGTGAAACAAAGAAAATGCATGAAAATAAAAAAGGGCAGGGACTCTTTTACGAGGCTTCTCTTTGTGCAAGATTACAAGAGATTATTTTAAAATAAAATGAGTCCGGTTATGATGTAGGCTAGTAAGGCCTTGAATTCACCGTGACCCCCATAACAGAAGCATAACGGGGAGGCCAAGTCTCCTTTCTCCAATCCGCCACCTTTTATCCACTCAATAGCGCGACAGCCAACCTTCCGCAAAAAAGTTTTTCTTTCCTCTTCAGAAAAGTGTTCTTTTTATTTGGAAATGCTAATGCTTCGCTTTTGTAGGGAAATTCGAGCAATTCGTAACCAAAATGGCTTTTTTTAAAAAAGAAACTTTTGTAAAAGAACCTACACACTCAAACATAACGTACTTAATCATAACAAAACGTTCCAAATATCAAAATACCGATTGCGTGAGAAAGTTTGATTTAACAACAGTATCGGGTTTTATAATTAAATAAACACAGCAATTGTCGTTATAACAGACACGAAATACAATTTGATTTGAAAGGTAAAAAACTGCATATACTAGTTTTAAAACCAAAAATGTTAACTTTCTCAAAGACCAGTTATTGTATTACCCTCCATTTTTTTTTTTTTTTTTTTTTAAGAGAAGGACTTACAGACCGCTCATCGATCGGTTGCGGTGCCGGCTGTCCGTCACCAGTTTTATTTATTTAACGTAAAACTTCACGGCCGCTATTTCCGATTTTTACCAGATTTTTACATTATCCTATCGCAGTTATCTTGAAACTTTTGAAAGCTTTAATAACTAAATTCGCAAAAATTGCTGTTATATTTAGTGCGCTACGGCCGTGATATCGGTCCTATCTTCACCGTTACACCAATATTTCTTATTTTAATCAGAAATCATTGAGGGTTTGTAAAAAAAAATTTTGATAGCAGGCAGAAATTTGGGCTGTTCAGCCCGTTCTTTGTCGCCTGCTTAGGCCACAGAATTCATAGATGATCCGTAAAAAAATGTTCATAGCAGGCAGAAATTTGGGCTGTTCAAGCCCGTTCTTTGTCGCCTGGTTAGGCCACAGAATTCATTGATGGTTTGCAAAAAAAATTGTAAAGCAGGCAGAAATTTAGGCTGCTCAAGCCCGTTCTTTGTAGCCTGGTTAGGCCATAGAATCCATTGACTTTTTGCAAAAAAAATTTTAATAGCAGGCAGAAATTTGAACTGTTCAAGCCCGTTCTTTGTCGCCAAGATAGGCTACAGAATTCATAGATGATTGGCAAAAAAAAGATTTTAATAGCAGGCAGAAATTTAGGCTGTTCAAGCCCGTTCTTTGTCGCCTGGTTAGGCCATAGAAATCATTTATTTTTAGCAACAAAAATTTTTAAGAGCAGGCAGAAATTTGAGCTGTTCAAGCCCGTTCTTTGTCGCCTGGTTAGGCCATGGAATTCATTGTAATTTGCAAAAAAAAAATTTAATAGCAGGCAGAAATTTAGGCTGTTCAAGCCCGTTCTTTGTGGCCTGGTTAAGCCACGGAATTCATTGATTTTTAGCCAAAAAAATTTTTAAGAGCAGGCAGAAATTTGAGCTGTTCAAGCCCGTTCTTTGTGGCCTGGTTAGGCCACAGAATTCGTTGATGATTCGCAAAAAAAATTTTCATAGCAGGCAGAAATTTAGGCTGTTCAAGCCCGTTCTTTGCCGCCTGGTTAGGCCACAGAATTCATTGTTGATTCGTAAAAAAATTTTGATAGCAGGCAGAAATTTGGGCTGTTCAAGCCCGTTCTTAGTGGCCTGGTTAGGCCACAGAATTGATTGATGATTCGCAAAAACAAATTTTTAAAGCAGGCAGAAATTTAGGCTGTTCATGCCCGTTCTTAGTGGCCTGCTTAGGCAAGGAAATGAATTTTTTTTTTCCTAATATATCTTTGTAAAGTAATGTACCTACATCTTTTCCAATCTTTTCTTATAAATCTTTTCATAGAGGTACTTTTACTTTTTTTTCATTAATAAATTTTTGAAAAAACCACAAAAAATGCTTCAAAAAGTTTTTAAGAAGTTGTTTGAAAAATGGATGTTCATCCTCTCCTTTGAAGCTCCAAACCAGTACTTGAAGATCATCTTCTTAAACAATAAGTTAATTATTTAAGAAAAACCTAATTTTTCATCATGTTTGAAATCATTTCGATCACACCTTACTTGCTACTCAGAACTGAAAATAAATGGAAGATTAATTTTATTATGACTGACCGAAATTGCGCCAGATGTTACGAAAAAAAGTCGCCGAAGGACTGCAGGCGGAAAATTCAAGTCTTCGCCTAACCAGGCCACAAAGAACGGGCTTGAACAGCCTAAATTTCTGCCTGCTATCAAAAAATTTTTTTTTGCAAATCCGCAGACGAACTCAGATCCTATGTTCCCCAATCTTATAGAACCTACGAGTCTGGAAGGCCAAAAAAAGTCTGTCGAGAGTACCACAACAGCTTCTAGTGAAAATAACCATACAACCCACAAGGATTACAGCCAAAGCATAACTAATTTAATTAGACAATGATTAATTAGTGACGTATTTACTTTAATAGATGATACCAATCTTGCATACGTCACTTATAATATTGATGAACAGATGGTGCTCAATAACAGGTAGTAGATTTACTCAAAATATGCCAACAAAACGTAAATAATGGACGTTTTCTTGGATAATCTAATTCTTTGGGCGGTATTTTTTTAAAACGAGCATTTCGCAATCGTCCTTCCCATTGGTTGAACCTCCTTAAGACATGACATTTCCGATTTTTGATAAAACAAAAATTCCTGGGGTTTCCGAAAGGCCTTGAGTAGATTTCAAGGTAAGAGACAAAAGGAAAGGACGAAGATGGGATGACTAATCAGAGGAAAGAATAAGAAGAATAGAAAAAAAGAGCGAAGTAAGTGGGGAAGGCTGTTGAACCTGTCTTCCGCATCCTTCCATCAAGCGTCCAGAAAAAAACTATAAGTAACGCGATTTTTACACTCAAAAACCTTCAAAGTATGAAATAAATAATTATTTAAACGGTAATTACCTGGTTGTATCGGCTGCAAAGGTGTCAGGTGGCTGATTTTGACAACATTTATCAACAGTAAAAACACCACACCGCCTCCCATTTTCTAATATTAATGAAAACACTCACATTTAAACAAAAATTGCACTTATTTAAGAAAAATAAATTGTGAAAAAATAAAAAAAAATTGAACCACTACTATCTCACATCGTCACTCATCGCCGTAATGCTTTAGGTACATCGAGGTGAGGAACATTCAATATTTATTTGACTTCATGCCCTTTTTTGACGTTTTTTTGGTCGCGTTGTGACAAAATAACGAAATGAAAATAACGTAGAATGTGCGGGTCGGAAGACGTTTTCAGACTGGAGTCGAAAGTTTTGTTGTCATCGGACCGTGTGGTGGGGGAAGAATTCCTCCTGAAGGGTGAAGCTGGACGGGACTTAACTCAACGCCACACGCGAGAAAAAGAAAAGCACCGACAAAGGTAACGTAGATGGTAGGTAAAATAGATTCAAAGCTTTGTTGCCAATGATTTTTTTTTTCTTAACTTTTTCTTTGCTCACGCGGTCATCCACCTATTTTTTTAAAGTTTATGGAAGTGCCAGTTTAAATCGAAAGTTGTAGAAAAATATCGAATAAGGGAGGGGAAGTATAACGAAGGGGAAGTATAACGAAGGGGGAAGTATAAAAGAGGGGAAGTATAACGGAGGGGAAGGAAGTAAAAATCGCCCCCGTTACATTCTTGTTCACCGGCTGAAGAAATACGTGAATATTTTTATCTCAAAATACAATAAAGTACTAGTTTGAAGAGCTTGCAACGAAAACTTCCTTAAAAAGAAGGAAAAATATAGGAGGGGGAAGTATAACGGATGGGGAAGTATAAAAGAGGGGGAGTATAACGGAGGGGAAGTATAATGGAGATGAATCATAACTTCTTTAAGTTAAAAGGGTTGATAAACATAGACTATAGGGAGGGAGCATCTTGTTCCAAAGTACTCAAGACTGGCAAAATGTGTTGATTGAAAAGATTAGATCAGAAAATAGAAAATAGATTAGATATGTATTAGGAATAGATTATTAGAAATAGATTAAATAAGAAAAATTTGAAGTAAACTTACTTTTTGAAAAGCGGATGACTGAAAATCTGCAAACACAACCGAAACTAGGGTTCAGAGAGGGGATAAAAATCTTCCAAAGAAACCTCTGCCTTCTAAATTTTGATTTCGCTCATAAAATACAAAAAAATATCCAATTTACACATATTAAAAAATAAAAAACAAAAATGGAATTTCAACCTCATTAAAGAAATTGTTTTGTTTTTTAACAAAAAATGCGGGGAAAAAACTCGACGTGGAGGGTATCACAATAACTTCTTTAATGAAGTTAAAAAAGCGGGAAAATCACAAAAAGCTTGCACGAACAGGTTTATTTCTTGCCCTTTTCCATTGAGAGCAGCGATTTCTTTTCTTCGAAATCTACCTATTTTCTTTTTTTCAAAAGGCGAGTTTTCTTATATTAGTTAGTACTAATAATTAAGAAAAAAAAAAAGCTTTCAAGATACATAACTACAAAATAAAGTTTTTGTGGCTTTGGTAAAAATGGGATCAGATCCAACCCGTTCTCTCTTTAATAGCAGCTCTTTTCTTATCAGAACTTCACCGCTTATCAGTCAAAAAATTTTCAAAATTTCAACGCATTTTGTTCTCTTTTAGCCCCAAAAAAGTGGTAATTAGTTTTATTTATTCAAATACTCAAATGTTTACATCGCAAGAAAGGCTGAAAAGGAGAACTGGAAAAAATAAATTGGACAGATTCTCTTATTTGTCTCAATTAAAAGGCGAATATGAAAAAAGCAATAATAAAGGTATCTTCATTAATAGCTTTGTTCCAACCGCAGATTGAGACTCCTGGAGCAAGCGCAGAAGGATTCGCACGTCAGATTCGACGGACTAACGATTTGAGCAACGTCAAATTTGACGTCCAAGTCCTTCTGCGCATGCTCCAGGAGTTTCAAACTACGGTTGGAACAAACCTTATTTTGAGCATTCATAACTCTTTTTTTTTAGCTGCACAACATCAAGTTTTAGCCAATCTAGCCAACTTTGCGTACGACCCTATAAATTACGAGTTCATTCGAAAGCTCGGCATCATCGATCTTTTTATCCGAGAGCTTGAAAACTCCGATGAAACAATCGTAGAATATTCGATTGCTGGAATATGCAATTTATGCCTTGGTAATTATTTATAGTGTGGTGATTTTATTTGTTTTTCAGATTTTGACAATAAAGAGCATATAATTGATACGCAAGGGGCGATAAGAGCGATAAAAATTGCCTTCATTCTACAAACGATTCGACATCTTTAAACGCACTTACGACTCTAATTTATTTAATAACTCCCAAGTCAAAACAAGGTTATATAATGTTTAAAATGCTGATTTGAAACTTTCGTTGACCCCTTTATTCTAAATATTTTATTTTTTTCAGCAATAACAAGTCAGGATACTGTCGAAACAATTGTGGCATTTTCTAAAAATCCGAATACAAGATTCAAAATTTAGCAAGGATCTTTTTAGACGATTATTGTAGCAAAGAACAGGTTGAAAAAGGAGAGAAAAGTTTAGAAGCGATTATTTCTCAATATGCTTAAAACAATTGTACGTCGTTTGTCAAAGATATCTGAGGAAAGGACTATTTCGAAAGGAGATGTTGAACTTTTTAAGAAAGTTTCTGGAGACACAAATTTAATCCATGATGGCGATCGTGGTGTTGTTCATGGTGCTCTTTTAAACGCATACGTCTCCTCAGTTATTGGTACAAAACTTCCAGGCCAAGGCACAATCGTAGTTTCGCAAAAGTTTAAATTCCCTAACCCTTGTTTTGTTGGCGACACTGTAATTATCACCGTTGAGTTAGTTGGCCAAAAACGTAAAATCTCTCAATGTATTTATCATATTGTCAAGAAGGATGAAAAGGTTGTAATGGAAGGAGAAGCTAAATTACTTTGTCAAAATTTAAACAATGAATCCTCAAAAGACTGAATTTTAATTCTTTGTATTTTAGTTACTTGTAAAATAAAATCGTTGTATTTTAGTTGTTGTTAACTTCCTTAAAGAAGTTATTTGTAATACCCTCCACGTCTGGTTTTTGGGGAAGGGTCTTCCAGACCCGGAGAGTCAAATGGAATATTGATCTTTACCAACCTCAACATTGTCTGTGGTGCCGGCCGGCCGTCCGCAGCATTTTTCCAGAACATTTGCCACAGTTTTCAACCGATTTTCACCAAATTTTCTTCTATCGGTGAACAAGAAACTAACTAGGGCGATTTTGAATTTCGAAAAAAAGGCGGAGATATGTCTGTTTGAAATTTTAAAAATTCGCTGCGGCCGAACCTTCCCATTCTTTACTTCCCCCTCCGTTATACTTCCCCCTCCGTTATACTTCCCCTCTTTAATACTTCCCCCTCCGTTATACTTCCCCTCTTTAATACTTCCCCCTCCGTTATACTTCCCTCTTTAATACTTCCCCCTCTGTTATACTTCCTCTCTTTAATACTTCCCCTCTTTAATACTTCCCCCTCCGTTATACTAGTTATAGTTTTTCTAAAGTTCTATCAAGAAAATCTGCTGACTGTCTATCAAGGATATTGCAATAACTTCCTTTTGTGAAAGAGAATACAAAAAATTTAAATTTGTTCAAACATTTTTGTTTATTTATTTTTTCTTAACAATGTGCTGAGTATTTCCTCTTTCTTTTAAGCAGTTATATAAACGAATTTTCAATATTAAAATTTTAGTCTACACCAAAACTTTGGAGCGTAAAAATGGCATTTAAGACTTTCATCTTCATTTTTTGCATCATTTTAGTTCAGTAAGTGCTTATTTAGAATAATAGATTTTTGATTTTCTGAAATTTTAGAATAAATGCTTCAATATTTGATAAAATATCGCAAAATATCGAAAATATTGATAAAAAAGTGAAAAACGAAACAGTTTTGAAAGCGCCTGAATTTCTCGCACCAGATGGTCTTAAGCCATGCATGTGTGGCGTCTTTATGAGTGGTCAGATCAAGCCGAGGCAGCAGCCAGAAGGCTATCCAATCATCGTGAGCGAATTTGAAGATCATTTCCAATGTAATTCTATCGGAGTACGACAATGCCAGACAAAATGCATCGAAGAAGTAAGCCATTTTTGAAGTTTTTTTGTTTTATAAATAAATTTCTAGATGATAAAACATCTTTCTGGAAATGGGGCAAGCGCTTGTGTACTTCTAGATCGTGACGCATATAAAGAAAGGGTAACTTTTAATTTTTTTAAATTTATAATTAACTTCCTTAAAGTGCAAATTTAAAAGAGAAGACGGAAAATCCCCCTCCGTCATACTTCCTCTCCCTTATATTTTCCCCTCCGTTATACTTCCCCTCCCTTATACTTCCCCCTCCGCTATACTTCCTCCTCCTATATTTTTACTTCTCTTTAAGGAAGTTTTCGTTGGATGCTCTTCAATCTAGTACTTTTTTTTAGGCATATCTTTTTGTTAAAAACTGTGACGATTCTTGGCACCCAACTCGTCTTTCAAGCGGCAGAGAACTTTGCTGTAAAGATGGAAAATCTTACAAATGTCCATTGTAATTACAATTAATCTAATTATTTTTTATACATTTTTTAAAATAAAATTTTTAAATATTTGATCATAATTTCCATAATCAATCCTATTCAGAAACACTTGAATAAATAAAATGCTTAATTTTTTAGAGAGCCTTTTGACTATGAATTATTCAGTAAATTTTTGAAGATAGTATCAAAGTTTTTTCGCCATGAAGATTCTAGCGGTCGCTGTTTTCATCAGTTGCTCAGTATCAGTTTTGAGCTTGGTAAGAAAACAAAAATGAAAATTTTATTCTCAAGATTTTGTAGAGCCCACGAATTATCGGAGGTAGCGAAGCAGACAAAATGAATGGCCCATGATAGTCTCATTCATGATGAAAAACCACTTCAAACATTTCTGCGGTGGTACGATAATAAGCAAAAAGCATATTCTGTCAGCTGGTCATTGTCTTTTTGATGACGAAAAAAGACCCAAAGATTTAAACACTTTCGGAATTGTTTTCGGCGCACATGATCTTCTTAAAGGTTTTATTGTATTCTTTCCTGAATTTATTATAAATATTTTGTTTAGTAAAAAAGAAGAAATAATATCTCCAAAAAAAGCGATTTTGCACACCAAATATAAATTTGAAATTCATTACGACTTATGCATTTTTCAAATGGAAGAAATTCAATTTACAAATGTCGTTAAACCTGCATGCATTCCAACTGGAAGGTTCGACTTCAAAGATAAAATTCTCACACATATGGGTATGAAAATACTTTCGTCGTTGAAGATGCAACACGTGCAGCCTTTTGGCTACTTTTCAGGAGAGACAAAAAACTGAATTATAGTCTTCAGATGTCATTGGCGGTTGAACTGCTTTCATATGAGTTTTTTACAAAACTAAGTTAACTGCGGTAGATTACAATTTGTATCTCATTTTGTCCAAAATGCGAGTTGGCGCATGTTGCATCTTCAACGATTTTCGACCAGCGAAATTAATTCTCTTTTTAGGCTGGGGTTTGACAAAAGCAGGAGGATTTTCAGCCCGAAAACTCAAAAAAACCCAACTTCATGTTGTCGACCGTAAAATATGCGATGAAACATACAAAGGGACCGATTATCTCAACAACGCAGAAATTTACCAAATTTGTACTTTTCAAAAAGGAACAAGCCAATGTCAAGTAACTTAAAATATCACAAAATCATTTTTTAAAACAGAATTTAAGGGAGATTCAGGTGGACCAGTTCAATATATGAATCCAAAAACCAAAGAATACAATTTGGTTGGCGCTATTTCGTTCGGTTGGCCATCATGTGATCAACCCTCGGTCATTAGCGACATCACATATTTTTACAGTTGGATCAAAAAGACCGTAGAAGGTATATTTCATCTTGAGCTATAATAATAATATTTTGATTTTTTTAGATAACGGGGCTTCACTTGTGAACTGCAAATAATTTATAAAAAGTGATATCTTATTTTAGCTGTCAAATTTAGAAAATAAATAAGAAAGTGTCAACTGTCAAGGTAAAAAATGTTTTTCTAGGTGAAGGAACATAAATTATGTACCTCTGCATAAGTTATTGCCATATAAACCAATTTTTAACTTAAATAAACCGCATTATATTAGAAAATAATTTTTTCTCAATAAATTAAATATAAATTACTTATCTCTGATGATATTTAGATCATATGTTGTAGTACCTACCCCCCCCCCCCCCCCCCCCGACGGATAAAAGAAGGGTGAAGGTCTGAGGTGCTGTGTGTCGAGCGATGATGTGTGCGGATGCTCAGCGAACTGTCAAGCTGTGACATGAGAGTCGCAGATGTCGAGAAGTTTGTTCCGAGATTGAAGTTACTGGTATTCAGCAGGTTGAAAAGGTGCGGAACTGCAGACAAGTAGAGGCAGTTCTACCAGTTCAGTGAGTCGAACTGGTGCGGAACTGCTGTTGTCAATCGCTCGACACACAGTGAACTACAACATATGTTCTACGACACACAGTGAACTACAACATTTGTTCTAATCTAATAAAATCACATCTCAATCTTTCACTCTAAATTAGTGGTGATAAACCATCCCACAAAATATAAATCCAACTTTTGTCATAAATTAGTGTATTTACATATTTTATCAAAGCGAAGTATTCAAATTCAGAGTTTACATATTGATACTTTCAGTTCTTGATTTTTCCTAAAAATATATCATTAGTTATATTTTTAAAAAAATTAATAAAAAAAATTACTTTGGGCTCATTCCATGGTTGAGTATTTGTTGTTCCAAGCAAAATAAAAATTGTGTTCCCGACTATAAAAATCGCAGCTGATAATAAAAAGACGATCTGCCATTCGCTGTTGTCTGCTTGATTTTTATCCGTCAGTATATACCCAGCGACCGTTGGCCCTAAAATCGACGAAACGTTCGACAATCCGTTTGTAATACCCATCAGAACACCAGCGAAATTTGGAGAAAGGTCCAAATGATTTGCTAAATATCCCATATACGTTCCTAAAAATTTAAATTAAAAATTGTTCAATGTTTTAATTAATTCAAAAACCTGAATTTAACGCTGTGCACAAAGTAAGTGCCAAAATAGCGCCAGTTGCATCAGTTTTTTTTGCAAATAGAAATAATAATCCACTTGCTCCTCCATAAAGCGCTAAATAAAAATTAATTTAAAAAAAATTAAATAATTAAAAAAATACCTATGCTGTTCCACATTTTTCTGGATGCGTTTAAAGTGAGCCATTTCTTTTTGTTTATAAAATCGGCGATTATTGAAAAAATAACCGACATAACCCACATTGCTATGTAGGGTAATGATGAAATCAAACCATTCTAAAATTTTCAATTTAAATATTTTTGTGAGTACTTTATTTTACTTCTTTAATGTCAAAGTTGAGGACTCCTTGCATGTAAGTTGGTATCATTGTCATCAATGTCCAAAAACCCCAATTTTGGCAAGTGTGGACGATGAGCAGCGCCCAGAGAGGGACGCTACGGATTATATCGCCCCAGGGAGTTTTAAGCTTGAAATAAAAAGTTATTTTGAACAAATTGAAGATTGAAAACCTTTTTATTTGATGAAGTTTCGCCAAAATTTGTTTCTATATAACGTATTTCCTTGTCTGAAATCCACCGATGAGTCCTGGGAGAATCAGCGACAAATATTAAACACAAAAGACCCCAGATGATGGCAGCGGAGCCTTTTCAGAAGAAAATTAAAAATAGATTAATTTTAGCTTTGTTCCAACCGTAGTTTGACACTGGAGCATGAGCAGAAGGACGTCAGATGACTTCAAATTTGACGTCGAAATCCTTCTGCACATGCTCCAGCCTCCAGGAGTTTCAAACTGCGGTTGGAACAAATCTTTTGATTACCTGAGTAATAATAAATTGCAGGCCATCCTGCTGAACTAACTGCGATATAGCCACCAGTGGTAAGCATGACAATTGTGCCCATTTGTGAACCTAAAATATTATTAAATTTTGATTTTTGTTTAAAAAAAAAACGTACCGCCAAACGCAAAAGCAAAAAGTTTACTCCTTTCTGTCGGTACGGCCCATTTGGACATATGAGCGTTGACGCAAGGATAGAGAAAACCCTATAAAAATTTCTATTTTAAAAAGACATTAAATTTTAATTATAATTTTAAACTGACTTGTGCTAAGCCTTGCAGAACTCTCAAGGCGTATGTGTAATAAAAGCTACAGTGGACGGCGACCACCGGAAAAATTAAAGTTAGAAGCCCAGCGCAGATGATGGCGACACCTAAAAATTTTGATGGCCCATATCTAACTGCAAGCATTCCTGCCGGTATCTGCGAGAAGAAATACCCGAAGAAGAATGATCCGGACAAAAGACCTTTTTCTTTTGAACTCCAATCTATCGTCTTAAAAAAATTTATTGAGAAATAAAATAAAATAAATTATTTTTTACAGGGAAATCAAGATTTGTTGAATTAGTTGTCATTGCGACGATTCCGACCGATAGATTTACACGCAGAGAATAAGCAATTGAAATACCAAGAAACATAAGTAAAACTTGTTCATGCCTCCATCCAAACAGACCTAAAAAAAAATATTTATCTCCCAAAACAAATAAATTTATTGAGTTTGGACTTCCTTAAAGAAGTTATTGTGAATCCCTCCAAGTCAGGTTTTTGGGGAAGGGTCTTCCAGACTCCGGAGGCTCAAATCGGATATTGATCTTACCGATCTTTATTGATCTTTACCCCTCGGTTATACTTCCCCTCCTTTATAATTCCCCCTCCGTTGTACTTCCTCCTATGTTATACTTCCCCCTCCGTTTTACTTCCCCTCCTTTTTCCTCCTTCGTTATCGGAAGCTCTTCTAACTACCTAGTACTTTTCTCAATACACCCTACATTTTCCATCGGACGCTAAGCCCTCATCACAGATAAGTTTTGCGGAACTGTATCCTTGTAATTTTTTTTTATCCATCAAGAACATTGAACTCTCTTTTGACCCCCTTTCTGTTAAAAAAAAAATCAAGGAGGTCCTTCAATACGATTTCACAGAGGACAAAACGTCTCAACTTCTTTTTTTTACAGACCAGTGAATAGGCCAGGCCACCTTAATTCAAGGTGGAAAGTTAAAAACAACTTTTTTTTTAGTGATTTGTCTGGAATTTTACAGGAAACTAAACTAGAAAATTTCGTTATTTCATTACGTAATTTCTTTTCCTAGTTTAACGGTCTTTACAGTATTTTTATCATTTTTTTTTTTTTTTTTTTTTTTTTTTTTTTTTTTTTTTTTTTTTTTTTTTTTTTTTTTCAAGGCTAATAATAACAAATAAATATAAAATTTACGTTAATAATAAAGAATTTTCAATTAGTTTCGTAAAAGCTTGTCAATAAATTGCAAAAGGTTTTCATAAATTTTTGATTAAAAAATGTGTGTGTCAAATTGTTTAAAAGATCGTAAATGTTTGTTTGAATAAATATTGAAAATTTTTTGGTTATAAAAAATTTATCAAATACAATAATTGAAACCTAATTAGAAATATTTTTAAGAGAATATTTTTTTTATATTCTTATTTTTATTGCGTATGTATTCGCAAGGAGCTTGATTTTACTAAAAACCATTAATGGAGGAAGAATGACTGTGATAACGGGTATCTCACGACGCGTTTCGGGTTAAGAAGCCTCATCAGGTGAGCTCGGTGTTCTTGAAAAGCGCAAATCCCTCCTTAATTACCATTAAAATGCGCACACTAGCCAAAATTTCAAGAACTGAAAAGCGCACACAAACTCATTTTATGACCACTGAGAAGCGCACACCAACCTGAGCCAGGGAAATCAATGTATCCTAGGAAAAAACTGGAAAGCGAACAAAATAATATGTACTTTTAAATAAATTGAATTATTTATTTCGTCTATTTAAATAAATTGGTAGGTAAATATCGTCGAAAATAAAAACATAATTAAAATTTATCGTGATTGAGGTTGAAGTTTCACTCCCACGTTAGATATATAGTCAATCCTAGACATAGTTCCTGCTGTATATGACGAATAGAGCTTCAAAAGTTCGGCATCCTTTTTCACCTGCTTCTTTGGTTTTGGCTTCATCTTTGTGTTGTTCATTTTAACGTAAGTTTCACTTTGAAATTTAGCCAGGCAATCGATAACCTCGTGGATAGAACAATGGGGGGTATTAAAGTTGTCTTTGATGTGACGGTGGAATGATTCAGGGCCGTTCGTAGTCCGAGGGTATGCCGCGTTAGGTGGCCGAGCCCACAGTTTAGGAGGGAACGTGGACTCGGGCCCAATGTACGTTTTTGCCAAGTACTCCAGAAATGGTCCCAATTTTTCATCGGGTGGAGCCATCTCGATCAAATCCAAGAATGTCCATTCGACGTCATCGTTGGGAAGATATGATAAGCCGAAAAATTTTTTTATATAATTTCCAGTTTCGTTGTTTGATGTATATGCTTCTTTAAGTCCCAGCGTTTGAATTTGACGAAAAATAGCTTGCCCGAGGTGAAAACAACAACAAAAACTGTGCTGGCTGGGAAAACATGGGCCACAGCGTTATGAGTTGCCTTTTCAAAGTCGAATATCATATTTTTTGGAGAGAAATTGTAGCCGTAATTTTCACACAGACGAATGATAGATCGAAACATATTAATATAGCATTCAGTAGTTTTACTGGGCAGAAAACAAAATACTAGCTGTAAGTATATTCCTTCAGAGTACGAATGTAACGTATACATTTGAGGGAAAAAACGTGGTGAAACATAAAATGTGCCGTCTCCCAAAATCGTCTCAATGTCGCACAACCTTTTCAAATTACTTCTGTTCGTCAACAGTATAATTTCACCGTCCACATGAACAAATTTTCTTTGTTTCCCGTGAATACTTCCAAAGACTGTGCTTGTTTTAGGGCTTCTTCTCGACTTTTTGGTAGAGCAGGAAATTGTTTTCTCTTTTGCCAATACAAAGACTGACGGATATTGACAACATCACTGGGTTGCAGTGATGTATTTTCGACTAAGCAAAGAGATTTTCGAATTATTTTGGATGGTCTGCTTTGTAATTCATGAACTTGCATGTTCTTGCATGAATTTCTAGTCATATACAGTTCTATGTATCGGTCCGACTTACTTTCGTGATTGTGAACTCCTGATTCTCGTATTATCTGAGAGTGGGAACCGTTCGTAAAGACGCAAACCGAGCACGATTTTGATGAACACCGCCATGTAACAGTATCGTTGTATTCTCGATATTTTCTAAAAATATAATTTTCTTTGATCAAACATTGAACACCTTTATTGGTTGTACTGAAACGAAACATATTTTTGATTAAGTATCGACACAGGACTGAAGGCCCGAAACGGAGTGATTTAAAGAGGACTGATATCAGAAAAACCTTTAAGAGAATTAAAAGGAAAAACAAAACATACCAAAATGTCAACACACAAAAGCTACGAGTTAAAGGTAAATCCTGAGCCTGTGCGCTTTTCACTGCATAGCCATAAAATAATTTGTGCGCTTTTTTGTGCGCTTTTCATACACATTCCAGGATGGATTAAGTTGACTGTGCGCAAATCAATTGCAGCCGGTGAGCTATTCCCTCTATCACAATCATTCCTTTTTTCACTGTGAACCCTATCTCCGAGAGATTTAGTAGACACAGTGGGGAAGCTGGAAACAAACCGTTTCCCGGAAGCTCACCGCCGCCACCGTTCTCCAAGAGATAGAGCCACTCACCACCTCATCTACTAAATCTCTCGGAGATAGGGTTCACAGTGAAAGAAGGATGATTGTGATAGAGGGAATAGCTCACCTGACGAGGCTTTTTAAGCCGAAACGCGTCGTGAGATACCCGTTATCAGTCATTCTTCCTCCATTATTGGTTATTAGTTAAGATATTTTTTTTTAATTTATAAATAATAAATCAATTTTATTCGCTTTTAGGGATATAATTATAATTGAGACCTAATTAGAAATTTTTTTAATAAGAATTTTTTTTAAGGTTTATAAATAATTAATTAATTTTATTCGCTTTTAGGGATACACCTATGTATAATTATTTGGACGTTTACCTTTCCAAGTTTGTGTATCAGTTCCCATATTTCCGTCCTTGGTATTTTTTTTAGCCGGCTTTTAAACTTGTAATGAAAGTTTGTTGAAAACATTCCCGAACATTTTCCCCCTTTCCAACCTGCTATCCCCTCTTCCATGGAAAAAATATCAATCACGAATATTATAATCAAAACAAAATAATCTTTGCGATATAATTCTATTTGAGGTGAAAGGGTCACAAGGAAATTCTTAACTTTTTGTCGACCTGTAGATCATTTTCTTTCTTCCTCTTCGCCGGATGATGGTGGATCTTCACATTTTTTTTAATTCTCAAAAATCACTGGAAAGATGTTCAATTTCACTGATTTTTTGTCAAACTTTTTCTACGAGATCAAGGATTTTCTCACAGATCAAAACTTCCTAATTTAGGGGAATCAGAAATATCATTTTTCGTTAAATTAATAAAATAAATTTGGAGCATTTCTAATTTTTTAAACAGGAAAGTTATTTTGTTTTAAAAAAATTTTTCCTTGAAATTTTTTTTTGTTTTTAATTAACTAGATAAGAGTTTTTCTACAGTTTGAATGAGATGTCCAGATTGTTCACCACTTCAAAACAAAATCCTTTAAAACCTGAGTAAATAAATTCAATTGTCAAAAAAAATTATGGCATTCTTCATTCAGAAAACAGGATTTTAAAAAATACCAAAACACATTATTTTGTTAAAAAAGTACTATCTGGAGCTGGCCCCTACAGGAACTTCCTTAAAGAGAAGTGACAATATAGGAGGGGAAGTATATAACGGAGGGGAAGTACTATAAGGAGGGGAAGTATAACGGAGTGAGAAATAAGGGGAAGTATAAAGGAGGAGACGTGTAACGGAGGGAAAGTATAAAGGAGGGTAGTATAACGAGAAAAAAATTTTTTTTTGATAAATTTGCTTGGTTTTTTTTTTTTTTTTTTGAAAAAACTTTCCAATTTTTTTTTTTTTTTTTCAAAAAATTTTTTAAGTATCGAGGTAGACATAATGCGCTTTCTGCCCAAGGGAAACGGTGGAAGAATCAATTTCTCCCTACTAAAAACCAAAAAAAATTTATTTTTTAATATTACACCAAAAATTTACAAAAAATATCAGGAGTAATTGGTGAAAATTTGGCGAATTTTTTAAAATTTCAAACAGACATATCTAAGCAATTTTTTTGAAATTTAAATATTGCCCTCGTTAGTTTCTTGTTCACCGACTAAAGAAAATTTGGTGAAAATCGGTTGAAAACTGTGGCCATAAAGCGTTCCTGAAAAATGCTACGGACGGCCGGCCGGCACCACAGACAAAGTTGAGATCGGTAAAGACCCGATCTTGATTTGATTCTCGATTCGATTTGACCCCCCGGGGTCTGGAAGACCCTTCCCCAAAAACCCAACATGAAGAAGACACATCACACAATATAGGAGGGGAAGTATATAACGGAGGGGGAAGTATAAAGAAGGAGAAGTGTAACGGAGGGGAAAGTATAAAGGACATCTCATCACAATAACTTCTTTAATGAAGTCAAAAATCTCTTTCGTTTTGTCCCTGGAAGACCCATTTTCAAAAAATATCACAATAAATTTCTGCTTTTTTGAATATTGTAACAATGAAATGAATCAAATATTGACAAGTAGGCAAATTGCTTTATGATTGCCCTAATACTATCAGAAAAATTGCATTTTCTCAACCAATTCTACCAAAGATGTTTAGCTTTATATTAAGGCTCCTTCATAAATTAATTGGGTCTCAAACAACATTTTTATTTCCGTTTTATTTATGCAAAATTATGTGTGTAATGCCTGTCAGTTACAACAGTAAAGCAAAACCAGAAAAAGGTAAAATACGAAGATTATGAAATTTTTAAATTATTTTTTAGGTGAAAAATATTTTTCTGCATCGTTTATCGGAGCGATGACAAGCCTTTTATCTTTGTCGCTGGCTTCGATTTATATTTATGAAACTTTTAAACAACTTGGGTCATGTTCGGTGAATAAGAATTGCCCACAATCTTATATCGGGATATGTAACTCATGTTATTCATTCGCTCTTATACTAACGATTGTGTTTTTCAAGCCGTTTAATCTCGCTGCTACATTGAATGAATCATTTATTAATTTTAATTTCGTACATAGAAACATGCCCAGATTTCAACTAAGGAGTTTAGCCAAAGTCGCCATTGTCTACACCTTCATATTAGTCGAGTTGCTCCGAAAATATTTCGCTGAGCCGCCAGAAGATGGATTCGACAATCTTGTCTTCTGGGTTTTTATGGAATTCGTTAAAAACATTGTTTATTCAATAGATGCGTTTTTAATTAGCTATCTTGGTATTCTTCAAGCAAATATGGAATCAATAAACCACCATCTAAGCAGAACATACAAATCTCAAATCCTGATCGACATTTAGACTTCTACGCCAGAATACATTGGGAATTCACGACAACCATTAAAAATGGAAACAAACATCTCGGTTCTATATTTTTAATAGTATCAGTTTTTAAACAAGTTCAAGTTATCGGAATGATTTATTTTACTTTACTTGCCGATATCGATGATACAGGAAACAATCTTTTTCAAACTCTGGATATTCTTTTGCCCACCATCTTTTTCATTTGGATATGCTTAAGCTGTTCTACTTTAATTAATCAAGTAAAAATAATAAATAAATAAACTTCTTTTAATTATTTTTTAGGTAAAAAGGTGCATGGTTATTTTTGAAGATCTCAAAAAGAAAGCTTACGAGAATCAACAATTAACCGATGAGGTATTCATCTTATAGTCAAGAATGGTTTCTAGAAGGAAATTAATCCAGAGAGGAGGGCTGGGGTTTTAAAAACAGTTGTCTCCACTATTTCTCCAGCGCCATAGTCCGACTTAAAGCTAATGCGTCGTTTTCCTCCTCCATTTTAAATTAATCACACTTTACAAATCGTAGAACGACAAAACAAAGAATAGGTACAAAAAATACGTGAGAACGCTTAGCAAAGCACATGAGGTAATAACCTAAAAGTTATCAGTTATCACTCTTATCATAGAGAATAGTGCGCTCTCATTGGCTGCAACGGACAACAACCACAGCCCTCAGTTTATTCTTGACTAATGAAAAAATTATCCATTTAAAAATGATTAACAAGGAATTATTTTCTAGATTGAGTATTACCAAAGTTTAAATTATCACCGTGACGTTAAAATAAGTGCGAGTAATTTCTTTAATGTCCGTCTCGGCTTAATCGTCAAAGTAAAATTAAAAAAATAATAATTAAAAAAATTTAAAATTATTTTAGGTAGTTAGCGTAACTTTAACGTACATCGTGGCGATCGTTCAAATGAAGCCGATAGTCAACGAAGATTTCAACATCACCTCAGTATGAAAAAATGAGAAAAAAATAAATAAAATTTAACTTTATTGGAACACAATGGTAATTAACAATAATTAAAACTTTGACAAACACAGCCTTGAAATGAACAAAAATCAGCTTAAAATCAGGAATGTTAAAAGCTGTGAAGGCTAAATTCCACAGTTTGTGGTATTATTCATTTTAACAAAATTATCGCAAAAGTTACCATTCGCTTTTTTTCATGCAGAAACCTAAAAAATAAAACCTCAGATCCGCTCATCATGACTGCTTTCATCTAAAAAATTAATTAAAAAATTAATTATTAATTTTAAAAATTAAAAAACCTGAGGAATCGTCTTCAGATATATTTTTGGGAGACATTCGACAACCTTTATGAAGAAAACTGCTAAGTTTGTTTCCTGATGCTAAAATGAGCCCTATGAAAGGTGGAGATGGTTTTAAAGGTCGAGATAAATATTCAGGGTGATATTGGGTCGCCACAAAATAAGGATGTCCTTCCAATTCAAGTATTTCCATCCTCTTTTTTTCTTCGCACGTCCCTAATATAATTGCATAAAATTTAAAAAAAATTTATAAAATAATATTTACCGACGAATTTTAATCCTTCTTTTTCAAAATCTTCAACGTATTCAGGATTCACTTCATATCTGTGCCTGTGACGTTCTTCGATTTTGTCTTTATTCTCATAAAGTTGCTCTGTAAAATGTTTATTTTTGATTAATTGAAAAAATGCTTCAAATTACTGAGGATGGAGTTGTATCCGTTATTTTTAAAAAGTGTCGTCCGTCTTCCTAATCTCATTGTGCCGCCGAGTTCACCTGGATTGTGCTCCGGCATTTCAATTACGACTTTATGTTCGGTTTTTTCGTCGATTTCTACAGTGTTGGCTTTGGAGAAAGGAGAACGTTTCTAAAAAAATGGTTGAAGAAGTATTTTTTAAAATAAAAAAAAGTACCTCGCGAATTCTATGACGGCTGCTTGAAGGCCAAGACAGATGCCTAAAAATGGCTTTTTGGTTTCCCGACACCATCTGCACGCCTCGATTTTGCCTTCTACACCTCTTGTTCCGAAACCGCCAGGAACAACAACTCCGCTAAAATAAAATGTTAGATAATTTAAAAATTAATTATTTTTACATACTCGCTTTTACAGAGTTGTCTCCAGGCTTCATGGTATAAAACAGGATCCGATGCTTCAGTACTTTTTTCTAGATTAACTGACTCAATGTACTATAAAAATGATTAGTTGAGGTTTATATTTAGGTTTGAAGTACCGTTATGTTGACTTTGTAGCCAGCGAATGTTGCAGCGTGTTGAAGTGCTTTGGAAACTGAAGTATAGGAATCTTGTAAAGTGGTGTACTTTCCGACCAATGCTATGTTGAGTTCTTTCCGAAGGGTGTCGACACGTTCTGCGATTTTTTTCCAGCTTTTCATAAAATCCCTGGGCCTCGGAAGTGTTATGTTGAGCTGAAGGCGGTCTTTGAAGAACTCGACGACGCCTTGTCTGTCCATGAGAAGAGGGACGTGATAGATCGATGAGACGTCATGTATGCAGAGGACCTGTTCCGTCGGGACGTGACAGAACATCGAAATTTTCGATTTCACATGTTCAGTTATCGGAAATTCGCTTCTACAAACTATCAGATCCGGCGACAATCCGAGACCGCGGAGTTCCCTCACACTTATTTGAGTCGGCTTCGTTTTCGATTCGCCTGCCGATTTAGGCTAAAATTTAATTAATTATAAAGTTATAAAAATCATTAGCGATTTTTTTTACCTGAGGTACGAGAGAAACATGAGCTAAGCAAAAATTTTCCTTTTTCACTCTAAACTGAAATTGTCTAAAAGCTTCAACGAAAGGCATCCCTTCAATGTCTCCGATCGTACCTCCAAGTTCAACAATGCAGACCTAAAAGTAAAAAAGAATTAAGGATCCACAAGGCCACACTTTGGTCGGCACAATGGGAAAATCCATAACTTTTTATCACGAAAAAGTAATCATTGAGTAATCTATCACTCTGAGGGCGTTTTGAGCCAGGAAAAAGTAATCAATGTAATCATTGAGTAATCTATCACTCTGAGGGCGTTTTCAGCCAGAAAAAGTAATCATTGAGTAATCTAACAATCTTGGAGTGTTTTAAGCCAGGAAAAAAGTAATTACTTTGTAATTGAGTAATTGAGTAATCTATCACTCTGAAAGCGTTTTCAGCCAGAAAAAGTAATCATTGAGTAATCTAATAATCTTGGAGTGTTTTCAGCCAGGAAAAAAGTAATCAAAGTAATCATTGAGTAATCTATCACTCTGAGAGCTTTTTCAGGCAGAAAAAAGTAATCATCAAGTAATCATTAAGTAATCTATCACTCTGAGAGCGTTTTAAGCCAGAAAAAAGTAATCATCAAGTCGTAATCTATCACTCAGAGAGCGTTTTAAGCCAGAAAAAAAGAAATCAAAGTAATCATTGAATCTATCACTCTGAGAGCGTTTTCAAGTAATCCATGAAAAATTAATCATTGAATAATCTGACAATCTTAGAGTGATAGGTTACTCAATCATTACTTCTTGATTACTTTTTCTGGCTTAAAACGCTCTCTGAGTGATTGATTACTCAATGAGTACTAGATGATTACTTTTTCCTGTCTGAAAACTCAGAATATGCATTGCTAAACGCTTAGAACTACTCTTTTAAACATTAAAAACATTGCAAAAATCATTACGAAATCATCTTGAAGTAATCAGATTACTCAGGTAATCGGTTATTTTTTGTAATCAACTGGGGTGATTACATTTTGTAATCGATTACAAAATTAATCATAATTACTTGTAATAATGAAGGTGATTATTTAAAAATTCAGATAACAATAATCAAATGTAATCGGTTACAGAAAGTAATCGATCTACTTTGTTAGCACTACATACCTCTGGTTGCTTTCCATCTTCGCTGACAGACTGGAGACTCGCTCAACCCATTCTTGAATCTTATCAGTGATATGAGGAACAACTGGAAAATCCAATAATAAATGAAAAACGCGAAAAAGAAATTACCTTGCACAGTCTTTCCCAGATAGTCGCTCTTCTTTCGTTATTGATGACATTCAAGTATATTTTACCGGTGGTTATATTATTATCACGGTGAAGGGTGACATCGAGGAACCTTTCGTAATTTCCAAGGTCAAGGTTTCCACCGTCATCCAGGACGTACGTCTCCCCTGAAAGAAACCAAGCGTTTAATTTAAGTTAACTTTTAATGTGTGATTAATTGATTGTTCAAGTAACGACTACTATGAACCGTGTTTGCAAGATTAGAAAAAGCTATCAATTACTTTCCACATGGTTAATGATTAATAATCATAATCGCTCATATAGTGTGGTTACTGATTACTTTTCATTAATGGAAAAATGACATTAATGATTACTTGTAATTTAGTGATCACATCAAGATTAATGATTAAAAAAATGATTACTTAAATAAAAGAAGGAAAAATTATAGGCAAACTGTTAGTAATATGATAATTCGAAAGCGTTTTAATCCAGGAAAGTAATCATGAAGTAAACAATGAGCAATGTAACCATCTTAGCGTTTTAAACAAGGAAAACGTAATCAAAGTAATCATTAGTTATCTATCACACTGAGCGTTTTCAGCCAGAAAAAAGTAATCATTGAGTCTAACAATCTTAGAGCGTTTTAAGCCAGGAAAAATGTAATCAAAGTAATCTATCACTCTGAGAGAGTTTTCAGGCAGAAAAAAAGCAATCATGAAGTAATCATTGAGTAATCAAACAATCTTAGAGTGTTTTAAGCCAGGAAAAAGTAATCAAAGTTAACATTGAGCAATCTATCACTCCGATTTAAGCCAGAAAAAGTAATCATCACGTAACCATTGAGTAATCTATCACTCTGAGAGCGTTTTAAGCCAGAAAAAAGTAATCATTGAGTAATTCTTTACTCGTTTTAAGGCGTTTTCAGGCGGAAGAAAGCTATCATCAAGTAATAATTGAGTAATCTAACAATCATAAGCGTTTTTAACCAGGAAAAAGGTAATCAAAGTAATCTATCACTCTGAGAGAGTTTTCAGGCAGAAAAAGTAATCATCAAGTAACCATTGAGTAATCCATCACTCTGAGAGCGTCTTAAGCAAGAAAAAAGTAATCAAGTAATCTCACTCTGAGAGAGTTTTCAGGCAGAAAAAATCATGAAATCATTGAGTAATATGACAATCTTAGAGCGTTTTAAGCCAGGAAATGGTAATCATTGAGTAATCTATCACTCAGAGCTTCAAAATTAAAGTTAAATTTTATGACAGTAAAATATAAAAAATTTACCATGCTCGTAAGGCGAGAAAGTGCCAGCGTCGATGTTTATATAAGGATCTATTTAATAGTAGTCACTTGAATACCGCATGATTTCAAAATTGTACCAAACGAACTAGCAATGACGCCTTTACCGACTCCGCTAATAACTCCACCGGTCAAACGATATACTTCATCATTGATCAATAAAATTATATTTAAGACGAAATAAAATTGTTATGATGAAGAACGTCGAAAGCGTAAACGCTCAACTGAATTGAAAATATAAATTTAAAGGTTATAAATAGTTCGGTTTAAAACCGGGAACTGCACACGTGGTCACGTGATGCGCAAAAATTTGGCGCAATTTTTTCATCCCTTCTTTTTTCATC
>JACGAQ010002039.1:0-47093 GCA_014119065.1 Orius insidiosus
TCTGTCTTCCATTAAGGGATCTGCCCAGTACGAATGTGATCCAAGACCAAATCATAGCTAAACTTAATGTAAAAGCAACTTATAATTATTTTTTTTTAATAATTTTTTTTAGCCACAACCTATTTTAGATACATTGACAGAAGCGGAAAAATGTTGCAACGCGTCCAGCATACAATTGGGAAAAAATTAGTCGCTTACAATCAGTTTTCAAATTTCGCGACCAACGCTTTTCAAGTAAGTTTACCCTTGAGGTCCTCATTATATAGTTATTTAATCATATTGAAAATTAAGGAAAACTACATCCTGCGTTTAATTTTAATTTTGACCTTCCTATTTTTTTTTTAGTTCCCAAAACAGAAAATTCAAGTTGGAAAAAGCGTGACACAAGCTCTGGATGCGGTCGGTGGAAAATTGGTTGGATTGATGTAATCGAAAATTGTTTGGTAATTTAGAAAAAAATCTAAGTCAGCAACATTAATGACAATTATGTACAAATTAGATGTCTCATTAGTACAATAAACGAACAAAAAATAAATGTTTTTTACCATTTTGTTTAAATTATGAAATTTTTTAATTGACTCTAAAAAGTCCAAGGATGACGTCTGAAAACCAGAAAAATCCTCCAATTTCTCTGACAGTCGCCATATTAACGTTCTTAGCCTGCTGTATCGATGAAAAAAGATTTAAGTTTTTTCTACAAATAGTCATTAAATCTTTTATCAACACAAAAATATAATTTACCAAAAATTTAGATTCTTTTGCAGCCGGAGCAACGGTAGTTTGACCCACAATTAAATAAAATAACATGATATAAAATCGCTGAAATAAGTAAGGACTTCATCTTTCAAAATTAAAATTTAAACTAAATAAAAAATGGATTTCAGGAACTTGTCTGAGTAAAATAAAATATGTGAATAATTTATTACTGTACAAAATAGACCTAAATTTAAAAAAAAAAAATCTACAAAATGCTTTTAATTTAAATTCCGAACCAGGCAGGGATTCCAGGGCGGGATTTATTTTTGTCGTCGAATTTTTTGAAATTCTGAGCGATTTGTTCAGTACTTTCTTATATTCCGTCTCGTCCTTTTTCTCTCTTTCTGAGGTGATGTCAGGAAATTCAAATGTTTCTCCATTTTTCTGAAAATCAAAAGAAAAAAAACATGGTCAGTAAATATTGTGAAGATCAGGGTTTGGGCGTAATCGTAATCGCAATTACGATTATATCGTAATCCCGATTACAATTACAATCGTATTCGTATTTTTTTTTTTTCCGCGATTACCATTATAATCGTATTTTTTTCTGCGATTAAAATCGTAATCGTATTTTTTTTCTGCGATTACAATCGTAATTGTATTTTTTTTTCAGCGATTACCATTATAATCGTATTTTTTTTTCTGCGATTACGGTCGTAATCGCATTTTTTTCAGCAATTACGGGCGTACTCATATTGTAATGGTAGTAAAAAAATAGTAAAATGTCATATACGAGCCGTAAACGCTAACGAAAATACGATTACGCCCGTAATTGCTGGAAAAAAAATACAATTACAATTGTAATCGCAGAAAAAAATACGATTACGATTATAATCGTTAAAAAAATGTGATTACAATCGTAATCGCAGAAAAAAATACGAATACGATTGTAATCGTAATCAAGAACTTGCGATTACAATCGTAATCGAAATTACGATTACGCCCAACACTGATCAGCGGTTTGCAAGAGTTGGAACCCTTGGGAGATACCCCGCACAGCTTAAGGCCTATTTAAAAAATTAATCATAGCTTACCAATGTTACAAAGCTCTTCTAAATCATCGCCTTTAACAATATAGCCTTTGGCTTTTTGCCTCTTGAGCTCTCCTGTTCAAAAAATAAAATAAAACCAAAGAAACAAAACTAAAAACTACCTTCTTATCTCAGATCTAACATGAGCGACCTCTTTATAAATTTTTTCCAAATAATTTTTATATCAACGCTCGACATTTGTGTGGGGGCGATGAACTGGACGACGTTCTTCGGCTGACCATCGAAAGGATGCACCAACTTCCAAAAGTCCGGAAGGAAAATCCTTAACTGCGGATTCCCTTTTCGGAAAATAGGATACCTAAAGAATAACAATCAATAATGATTACAAGCAAACACAAGATTACCATCTTGACGACATTGCTGATTTCAAGACTAATCGACCCAAATTACAAGAAATAATCATTCAATCAATCTTTAATAAAGTGAAACCTAAAATAAAGTAAGAAATGATAACCACAATCAACCTTACAACTAATGAACCATGTTGAAATTTCCAAGTTTCGAACATGCTTTCCCCGTCAAGCTTCAGAGAGCGCCCAACGATTTCTTTATCAAATTACTCTGTTTATTTAGTATTTACTTCATTTTTATCTTGTATCAATTTTGGGTTTTTGTTAAAATTAATTTTTGAAATATTCATACAGCGTTGATCTTACCATCATTGATCTATTTTTGGTATTTGGAAGCCTTAAAAAAAATTAAATTGACCGGATGTACCTTTTTTTGTATAATGATAAAAATTGACCTTGATTCCATTCTTTACGTAGAAACCGGGTATTGTTTGATCAATAAGTTTTAAAAAAAGGGAATTCATTATGTAAGTATTCTTAGGATCTTTTGTTTTAATTAATATTAATTTGTTGTTTTTGAATGCTCACCAGGAGTGTAATCTTAAAGTTAAGTCGTTTTTGTTTTTATTGCAATTTTTTTCGTTCCCTGATTTAAGACTAATTTGTTTTCTACGGTTTTAGAAGAAAAATGGGACGAGTCATCACAGTTTGCTGTCTCAACTTTAAATCAATGGCTCGACTTTGAAGGGAATCTGATGCGTATACGAAAGCATTAAAGCAAAAAGCGCCGGAGCTGTCTACAGAAGTGGCCCTGAACTAGAGATATCGTCAGTTTCTTTTAAAAAAAATTAATTGATCAAATAAACTTTTTCAGAGGTTACACATGCGAAGATCACTTTTTCGAAAAAGACACTTCGCACCATTCATGGGAAGTTTTGGTCTCTCTCATGAGTAACCCTCTCTGCACAAATATAATCGTAGACGTCGGAATGCCTGTTGTTCACAAAAACAAAACCTTCAACTGCCGTGTGATTTTTTACAATAAAAAAATACTCTTAATACGTCCTAACTGATGTTGTGCGATTCTGGAAACTACAGGGAATCTCGCTGGTTCACTCCTTGGAGCAAAGTATTTAATCTTTTTGAATAGGGACTCCCAACTTTACAGCCAGCGGACCCCTTTTAGTAATGGCGGACCCTATTTTTCTTATTCAGATTGACTTTAATTTAGATGTGCAGATAATTTGTTGGGGCAAGAAAATGGTTTTTGGGCTCAAAAATTTAAACTAAAATTTTGACAAAAACCCTTATTTAATCTAAAAACTTAACGTACATGTAAAAACACGTTTCATCACGTGTTTCCTTTCTCTATTTCCTGCGATTTTTTAAAATAAAACTTATTGAACCCAAGGGTTCCGCAGGGCACACTTAAGGAACCCCTGTTTTAGAATAATAACTTAAGAATAGAATTCAATTATTTTACTATATTTAATTTTCAGGAAAAACAAATAGAAATTATTATTTACCAAAAGTGGTCGCTGAATCACTTGGTCAGGAAGTTGCGCCCATTGGTGATGCTATTATTCAAGCGAAGGATACTTCCATCGGATTTGAAATATGTGAACTCTGGCATCCTCAAAGGTAAAATTTGAAGTTTTCAAAGATATTAATTCAGTTCCCATATTGCTCTGGCAACGAAGGCGTTGAGATTATTGTAAATGCTTCCGGCTCATATATGGAATTAAGGAAAGCTAATTTGGTCATGGACCTTGTCAGATCAGCTACATTTAAAGTGAGAAGAAAATTTTTTTAGTTTATTTTTTTTAATACCAATGATTTAGGCTGGTGGATGTTATCTATAGTAATCTTCGTGGAGGAGACGGCGGAAGAGTTTATTTCAACGGTTGTTCCCATATAGCTCTCAATGGAGAAATATTATCAAAAACTGAACAGTTCTCTCTTGTCGAAGTTGTATGTGTCGATTCATCTTTTAATATTAAATTAAAAAATTTTTAGGAAGTTGCCACAGCGACTCTGGATTTAGATAAAGTTTCAAATTATAGGAACAAAGTTCAAAAGCGATTTTGTCTACGGAATATCCTAAAGTTAAACTCTCTGCTATTACAAGCAATACACCATTTTGTGAGACAAGGCCTCTCGCTTGGAAATACCATACGCCAGAAGAAGATCAGCTTAGGACCTGCCTGTTGGCTTTGGGACTACTTAAGGTTTGCTATTAAAATAAGGGTTGGCGCACTTTTGGAACCCCTGTAGCATCTTAATTTTAGGCGATCTGCTCAGGGAGGATTATTTTTTACCTTTAAGTGGAGATTCATGCAGCACTGCTTGTATTGTCTTCTCTATGTGTAATCTTCTTGTTTCAACCTGTAAAAATCCAGGTAAACCATTTTCTTAAATCGTAAATTTTATTTATATTTTTAGAGAATGGCGTTTTGTCGGCACTTCGAAATTTACTTTCAGACCAAACTTACATTCCTTCAGATCCAAAAGATTTATGTAAAAACTTTTTTTTACCTGTTACATGGCTAGCGAAAACTCGTCAACCGAAACAAAAGCCAGAGCGAAGAAACTATCTCAAGAAATTGGAAGGCAATTAGAAAATATTATCAATAAGCGTTTATTGAATTATTTTTTTTAGCTATCATATAGAAATTAATATCGGGAGCAGTAACTGCATTATTGAATATTTTCTCTCTTGTAACTGGGATGAAACCTAATTTTTCAGTCCATGGAGGAACACCGAGAGAATGTTTAGCCCGTCAAAATGTTCAAGTTAGTATTATATTTATTTTTATTGTAAAAGTTTCTAAATGTTTATTTATAGGCAAGAGTAAGAATGGTTTTGTCTTATTTGTTGCCCAGCTTATGCTTTGGGCTAATAATCGTCCTGGAGGACTTTTAGTTCTGGGTTCTGCAAATGTTGATGAATCTCTCAGAGGTTATTTTACCAAATACGATTGTAGTTCTGCGGATATTAATCCGATTGGAGGGATATCAAAAACTGATTTAAGTCATTTTTAAAATATGCTAAAGACAGGTAATCACAATTTAAAAGTATACAATTCAACGTTTCATTTTAGGTTCCATTTAACTGCAATCAATGATATATTATCTGCACCAGCGACCGCTGAATTGATGCCTCTTTCGGATGGTCAAATTGTTCAAACCGACGAAATCGATATGGGGTTAACTTACGACGAGTTGTCAGCGATGGGACGCATACGAAAAATCGAATGCGCTGGCCCATATTCCATGTTCTGCACTCTTTCAGGAAACTGGAAAGATCGAACTCCGCAACAAGTTTGTTTTTTGAATCAATCGAACGTTTTTTAACCTGGAATTTCAGGTTGCTGAAAAAGTCAAACATTTTTCCGTTACTACGCAATAAATAGGCACAAAATGACCATTTTGACCCCTAGCGTTCATGCTGAGTCTTATTCCCCAGATGACAATCGCTTTGATCATAGGCCATTCTTATATTCAATATCTTGGAAATGGCAATTCAGAGCTATCGATGAACACGTTTGTTTAATTTTTGAATAAATAATAAAATCAAAACATAAATTTTAGCTACAACAAATGCCTGATTCTTCTCATCCTCCAAGGCCATTAACAAAACCCAGGAGTATCAAGAATGTCAACAGTAATTGATTGCGTATTTTCTGTTTGTTTTAAATTTTTTTCCATTTTTAGGTGAAGCAAAAGGAGGAGTCGTCGTTTAGTTGTAGAAAACCAACTTTTTAGCAATAAATAGACTTTATTTTTTTAATTTTTTGTAAAACCTTCTGTATTTTGTGCGGCGCTAAAAGGCAGTTTTCTTTGCTTTCTCGCGGAAACTGAACTGTTGATTTTTTGCATATCGCCGCTGACTGCGATAAAACAAAAAGCGCCGCTTTTTGGCTGAGGCTGTTGAGTTACAAAACGTTCAACTTCATTCCCTGTCGGAATACCAAACTGCTAAAATAAAATAAATAAAACTGTAATTTTTTTGAAATATTAACTGAGTAAATTATTAGGTGTACAAAATAAAACTCGGCTAAAATCTACAAAATTCAAATTCACCCTGTGGCTGAGTTTCATTTTGTACACTTAATAAATAAAAATTGTAGGAAATTTAATTCTCTATAAATTTGTACTTAATTATTTTTTTCTAGGATGCACCATTTTCGGAAATAATATTTTTTTAAATAAATTTATCTCGAAAACAGTGCGCCCTAGAGAAAAAATGAATAGAATGAAAATTAAAGAGAATTAAATTTCCAACAGATTTTATTTAGTGCATTTTTTCAATATCTGTAACGGTTTACGATTTACAAGCCTTTAAAAATTAACCTTCTTAATGGTTATACTTCAATAACCTTCTTACACGAAGGAGGTCAACTTTTGATGGACTTTAACGCCTAAAATGTTCAAATTTTGAAAAAATGAACTACTAAATGTACAAAATGAAACTTGGCTAAAATCTACAAAATTCAAATTTACCCTGTGGCCGAGTTTCATTTTGTACACCTAATATTAACTGAGTAAATTAGTAATAAGTTTCGAGTAGAAAAAAAAGTTAGGCCTCCACTGGGATTTGGACCTATGACGGTTGGGTTTGTAGCCCAAGCCTCTCTCAACTAAGCTATGGAAGCCGAATTGATAGTAAGGCAGTAGTAAAGTCGACCAACTTAATTACTTGGCATCTTAACTCATGGTAAATTCGACCCGAAGATAAATCTGTGGGGTGTAAGAGAGAATACATTTCGCCGTCCTGTATCATTAAAAAAGGAACATTATGTGCTTTTTACTTTGGCTTCATTGTCAAGTTTCTCAACTGCTTCTCCGATCGGTACCAGGTACTCTTGTTCAGGAGGATTTTGAAACGGTCCAACCAATCTATCATCTTGAACATATCCTACCAAAGCCTGCATGTAATCATTTCTAATCCCTTTCATTATTGTACACGACGAAGGTTGAACCCTTGACAGCAACTGAAGCCACAAAGCAATACTCAATTTAGCCTTCGGGTCTTCCACTAGTTTCAAATAAGGTTGAATCAAATGTAAAAAAAATTTGAACTCTTCGTCTAGAAGTTGCCCTGTTTCTTGATCATCATCATCATTCTAAACCAATTTTTTATTCCCATGAAATAAATTTTTTTAAAAAATACTTGGCATTGATCTCCATGATAATAGCATTCTAGTACATGTTGGTCTCTATCATCAATTTCTTCAACAGCGGCTGAAATTTTGCTTAAGAATAATTTTTTAAATGTATTTAGTAACCTTCGAAAAGTTCTTTCCAAAATTGATTCCTTTCCCAACGAGCTTTTGGTGTTTTTCCAGGCCTCCAAGAATCTACTTGTGGCAAAGCTTCTCCAAGTGGTGGAGGAGGTCTTGAAAATATTCCATAAAGTTCATCATTGATACACATGAGAACTAATTGGAATAAATATCTTTAACAAATTTATAAGAATAGAGTTGTGATGAAAATTAAATTTTACAGATTCCTTTTTAAAAGAAGAGGCGATGTGAAGTATGCTGGTTGGTAAAGTTTATCAATCCATTCAAAAACCCTTCTTTTTGTTTTAAAATCACTCATCATTTGCGTAAGCTCTTTTAGAGCCGATGCAAGATACCTAAAAGTTGGTATAAAAAATAACGTTTTTCTAAATTTTACATAAATTCAGTTTCTAAATTTTCTACTGTTCCGTCTCCTGTAGGGCATGGCTCTTCTAAATTTTTTTTTGGCTTGTCTTGTCCATCCTGTTCTTCTGGCTCATCGTCTTAAAAAAATGTCCTCTAGAATAAAATTTAGGATCTCATTTACCTTTTTTTGGCATCTTTTCCTAAAAATTATGTTATAAAAAATTATTTAAAATTTTTGTTAATACTTGATCGCGTGTTGTTCGGAAAAACCGTGGCTGTAAATCATCGGGAACGTCTATAAACAGGATTTTAGTCTTCTAAATTTTTTTAATACTTTACCTCCTTTATAAAAAGGAGACCCTTCTTTATCAGGCATTTCCTCAACTTTTTCAGCCTTTTTGGGCTTTTCTTTTGGCAGATTTTTGTCAATATCTTGAGATTTTTGGTTAAAAAAAAAAAAAAAAAATAGAAATAAGCAATATAGTTTTTACAAATGTTTTGTCTAGGAGGCTTCTCATCTGTAATAAAAGCATTTAAAACTTGCTCAAGAAACAGACAATATTCATACCTTCAGTTTCTACAGTTTCGTCTGACTTTTCATCTGGTTTCTTTTCTTCTTCTAAAGAAGTTTGGGCTTAAAATTTTTTTAAACCTTTGTTTTTACCTTTCTCTGAGTCTTGAGGCATTTGAGGTGCTAAAAAAAGAAATGCCCTCATTGGGTTTTATAAGGAATTTCGCACTGTACCATTCTTGCTTCTCCCTAAAAAAAATAAATTAAATGAAATTTAAAAAAAGTAGGTAGTTAAAATTTTTTTATTCTATTAAACTGAAAAAATTAGGAAAGGAGAAAAAAATAGAAAAGAATTCCTTCACATTCCCAACATTCTACCAATTGAGCTATGGAAGCCTGGTTAAATCCAGACGATTATACAGCCCGTATAACCTCAGTGTCAACCCGTCTTCCTGGAAATAACAAGTAAAAACTGGAAAAAAGGTGGGATGAACATCCAGATCGTAGACACAAGAACAATGTTCCCATAGTTGGCAGATATTGGATATGAATCCCTAAGTTCGAATCCCATTGGGGGCCTACATTTTTTTTTTCACTTTCCTATTTTTCTCAGTTTGAAGTTTAAAAGCATTGAGGAATTCCGACCACTAAATTAACATTGAAAAATTTATATCTTACTTTTTCCAAGTGCTAGTTGCCCTCTTCTCTTGCCTGGAAAAATATGGCGTTCATCAATGCTTAGCAAAAATATTAGGTGTACAAAATGAAACTCAGCCACAGGGTAAATTTGAATTTTGTAGATTTTAGCCGAATTTCATTTTGTACAACTAGTAGTTCATTATTTCAAAATTTTAAACATTTTAGGCGTTAAAGTCCATCAAAAGTTGACCTTCTCCGTGTTAGAAGGTTATTGAAGTATAACCATTAAGAAGGTTAATTTGTAAAGGCTTTTAAATCGTAAACCGTTACAGATATTGAAAAAATGCACTAAATAAAATCTGTTGGAAATTTAATTCTCTTTAATTTTTATTCTATTCATTTTTTCTCTAGGACGCACTGTTTTCAAGATAAATTTATTTAAAAAAATTATTTTCCGAAAATGGTGCATCCTAGAAAAAAATAATTATGTACAAATTTATAGAGAATTAAATCTCCTACACCTAATAGTAATTCAAAAAATCAAAACTATCCTCTTTGTTGTAATTTTTTTAACCGCCCTTCAAATATTATCTTTTAAATATTCTTAATTTCTTTTCCTTGCATCCAACAAGCTTAGCTACTTATTCGACTACTTTCAAGTTAGAATGGCGGATGGCGCCTTGGAACTTCTCTGATTTACCTTTATCACTGCTGGTATTACTTGAAGTTTTTATTGTTTCTAAAAAATCTTTAATTTACAGTCCACAAGATACCAAAAAATACTACCTTTTGAGGCATCTTCCGGATTGTAACGTCGTGCTGAAATATTGATTTTGAAAATTATCTTTTATTTAAAGTTTGCCTCTTTACTTGGAACAACGAATGGCGGCCTTTTTGACAAATCTAAAAAATAAAATTTTTTATATGAGTTCTGACTAGGAACGCAGCAGCGTTCCACCCCGCCAAGCTAAATCCAACCGGAAAGTACGAAAGTGTATGTTAACTGGATGGACGATTTGGATTTTCTGGGTATCTGAATCTCGGCTCCCTGTGGACCGGTCGACTTGCAGTTGAATACAGACCTTTTCTACTGTGATATTAGGATATCCCGAAAATTTTAGGTCGGCCGGCCGACCATTATGTAGCAATTTCATGCACTTTGGACTTGACGTCCCCGAAGGTTTACCTTCTTTTGGCTTTTCCACCGATTTTTTCGTTTCTCCCCTCTCTGAAGAACGGTCGCCCATTCTGCGATAAAAAATGTCAAAAATTGAATTTCAAAATTTTGTTTCCAAAGAATTTTTAAATTTTAATTCGATCCACATGAGAGAATTTTTCTTTTTTTTTTTTTTTAAATCGAAAGGGTAGGAAAAAAAGCCGGGTTGAGTGGTGGGCCTTTAGGAGGACCGAGGGGAAAGGTCCCGAGTGGGGAAAAAGTGGCCACGCGTATACGGACTCCCAGTCTTTTTTCCTTCTTGCCATGTAGTGTCCGCCCTCAAGAGCCAAAATTATAAAGGCGGAGTTTTAAATTTTCAAAAAATTGTTTTTCTCAAAAAAGTGCCCCCTGATGTACTATGTACATTGTAAAGTGCATTTTTCAGGATAAAATTTCTTCGGTAAGTCTTCGGTAAGATTTTATTTTATTAAGACTTAATAAAAAGCCTCTTAAGACAAAATTTATAAGAAATACTAAAAAAAATTTAGTTTACAAATCGCCTCTTAAATCGGTCCAGCCGTTTTCGAGCTTTTTATGTAGTTAGGATTTCTGGTTATCACGCAAGGGAAATAATTTTTAATGAAAATTTTAGTTTTGTTTCAATTTAATTACTTCTGTCTGTTGTAAATGACCGCGGAAGATCTGAAATGATTGCATTTTTGCAAAAAGCTGTTGGTAGTTAAGGAAGTAAAAGGGAATAATTACGTCTGGTTGCTAATTTGAAATCTATTTTCATTTTATTTCTTAATATCTTCATTTTTAACTCTTTAGAAAATTTTCCAAGAACAATAAAATAATGATTGTTTGTCTGAAATTTCTGTGATATCGACCGAAATTCTTCGGTATTTTAAGACGCCTTTTATATTCGAGAAAATCGATTTCTACATTTTGATATTAAGTTCTTCCTTACTCGTTGAAATTCATCCTCGGCTTCATTATGAAGAACAGAAAGCGAAACGGGATAACAAACAAAGCCTCCCGAGCAGATCAAAACGTGTAAAACTGAAATTGCCAACCCTCTTTTGTAAATAAAATTACGCCATATTTTTAAAAGAATTTTAATTGAAATTCTTTAAAATCTGGGGTTTGTCCAGAAAAAAAAGTACGTAAAATTTTTCTGATTTTATTTTCGTTCTCTGCCTTCGGGCTTTAGTGAAAGTACTGTCGGACTTAACTTGTGGAATTGGAGTGAGGCAAATACTATCCGGCTTCCCTTGGCATAGATTACAAAATTTAATTGTTTAAAAATATTATAAATTTTTTGTTAATGTCAAGAAGCTCATTTCGAACTCGTTTTCGACTGTTTCAATATTGAAATGTTAAAAAAAATTAATGGCTTGGATGTTGACACTATTTTTTTTGTAATTGGGCCTATTTCCATTTTTACATCATGATTGACATCTTTGGTACTTAATCAAATATTGCAAAATATTTTGGAGAGGGAAATAGGGGCTGAAAATTTGATTTTGAAAAAATTGCTGGAAGAAGTTATATTTAAATGTTGAGATTCAGACTACATCGTAACCCCAGCATAAAGAAAAAAAAATGTATTATTAGCATTGGAGGGAAAAACTACACAAAAAAGTGGGAGGACATTGCAAGGTCGACTGCATTTTGAGTTGGAAAGGTCCGGGGCTGATTTCTGGTTCAAAACTCAAGGTTGACAATAATTTAACTCTTCAATAAATTAATTTTGTGCTTTTAAAACTTTTTTATACTCTTCAGGCCACAAGAAACTTTTATTCACGAAATTAGATCATTTCTAGACGCCCAAAACCGGATCTTTGAAAGTTCGGGTGGAGAAAATTACGCAAAAAAAAAAAAAAAACTTAAGCGGAAATCTGATATTAAGAGGTATGACTGTACTTAAAAATAGGTCGCTTTACATTAAAAACTTGACCTTTCGACTGCCACTTTCAAATAAATAATAGCAGGTTAAAAAAAAAAGGAATTATTGCTTAATTTATGTTAATTTGAACGGTAAATAGACGACGGATTTCTTTTATCTTCAGGCTTTTGAGGTGCCACTTGAAAACTCATCGTCATTGATTTACGTTTCGGCTCGATAAAACCCAACATGAAAATCGTGTTGAAGTTTTTGCCAATTTTCTTGAGTAGGAAGTTTTTGCGACCACACGCGTACGCAACTAGGACCAATTACGTTCGGAAAACAAAAGAAAAGGTGAACGCTCGCTTTTTTTTCTACTTTCGATTTTACACGTTCTGCCTCCTTTGAAGTCGTTAGCCGTCATTAAACAAGCTTAAAAGCCGATTATGGCTTCCATGTCAACTCGTTAATCACCGCGTTTTCCCTCTCTTATGTGCAAACTTTAATAAATTTTTTTTCTTAAGAAAGTTAGTTTACTTATCATAATATCAGATGCAAATTATTTAATTATACGTTTCGATGGCGGGATGTGTTTGCGTTTTTAAAACATAAAGTCGCGAGAAAAGCGGAGTGTCGGCTTTTTAAAATACGATCATAAAGTCCGGTCTGAAAAGTGAGAGTAAACCGACAAGAAACGGGTCCCTGCACTATTAAAGCCTTTCCGCGTTATCTCGCCTTCTCGTTGCCCTTTATGAAAAGCCGTTTTCGGATATTTGACAACAACAATATATAAAAAAAAAGCTTCTTTTTAAAATGTCAGTTTTTGTATAGTGAGAGCGTGTGATGGCTTAAAATTATATACGTTAAAAACGAAATCTTGTGATTTCGATGCACTTTGGGAACTTTTTTTTTCCGCTGATGTTTTCTTCCGCACAATTTTTTTTCATAGCTGGGAAACAAGACGGAAAGTCAAGGTTGTTTCATCGGCGAAAGTTTATATAACAGAGCAAGACGGAAAAATTAATTACTTTTTTTAAAATCCTATTGTATGCTAATTAAAAATAGAATTCACTAATTGTTTTATTACATCAATTGACTCTTAAGTAAAGCTTGTAGTATTAAAATAGGTCCGAAATTGATTTTACTTTCACTTATGTTTAAAAAATTGAATTTTTATTTTTGTTAAAATGAAATTAAAGTTTATTCACCTATATACACCTATAAATTTAGAGCTGCCGCCTACAAAGGATATGCACTTGTTTGGCGATGTTGGTCAATATCGCTTTCTAAAATCTCGTCGTGTATCCGCTTGAAAAAAAAAAAAAAAAAAAATTGCCTTGTTCTTTTGATTAATATTCATGGTAGTCTTGGATATTGGCTTCTTTGGTCGAAAAATGCAAAAAATTTGAAAAAAGGAAGTTTTTTGTCGATAGTTTTGATACAGCAGAGCCGTTGCCAAAGAGGCACAAGGGGACCTTGCTAAAATTCCCTAAGAGAAAGGGGGAAAAAACTTAGAAACATTTTAAATGGGTGCTTCTAGTCTAAAAGACCGTAAAAAGGTTTTTTTTTTAGGCCAAAGTATCAGGAGAAACGTTCAAAAATCCATTTTCTTTGGCAATAAAACGGCCAAAAATCGAGTGAAAAGGACGTCTAACCAAAAGACTGTAGAAACCATCGTAAATGGTTGTTTTGGTGGAAAAGATGAGGAGGGATGAAAAAGTCTGTAATTTATGGTCCAAATAAATGATTTGAAGTGAAGTAGTCACGAATTACTTTCTCTAGGATGAAAATCAATATTTTTTTTGTCACTTGAAATTATTGAAAGAATTTCTAATCGGAAGAAGAGTGAACTTTCGTTTTTCGATTATTATAAAAATAAAAAGGGATGCTCCGTGAAAGGGGACGTAAGGCACCTTTTATGTCTTGGATGTTTTGATCTTAACGGGTTCGTGATTACGTGATTTCTGTCTAAAAAGAACAATTTTTCAGAGCTTCTAATTGAAACTTATTTTTTTATGTAGTAATTTCTCTCTCTCCCCCACCCCTCCCACTCTTTTTCCTGTCAACGCTTTTCTGTCGAATGATTTAAACGTACGATTACAAAGAGACTTAAGCAGTTTTGTCTTAGAAAGTAAAAAAAGACCCCTTCCAGATTAATAATAGAAAGGCCCTTGAATATTTTTTTTTCTCTTACGAAACACTTCGTCCGGGAGTCACTTTTGAAATTGATCCTATTCGTGATTTATTGAAGGGTGAAACATGAAAGTTAAAGAATTATGAAATTCCTTCCTTGAAAGGAGAGGTTTTGTGATTAGCGTGGAAAATTCGATCACTTTCGATCAAGGATAACTATAGACTAAAACTTAAAAAAACACCTTTTCCCGCTTCCGCGCCCAGGGAGGATTTTCAACGAACTCTTTCCTTCCATCATCGAAACAAACAGATTTTGAAATTACATAAACATAGCTTCAAATTTTAACCTTTGAAGCGAATTCCGACGGCTTTCATCGATAAAAATACCCGATATAACGTTTCAAAGTTTCTGAATAGATTTCTAAAGGGCAACTGTCCATCCGCGGAAGTAGACTTTCTTGACATTAAAATTGGCATTTTTCACATCATTTTAGACCATTTAAACTTACAATTTATTTAAAATATTACAGTAATCTTAAAGGGTCATTTCATTGGTAGATTCTAATATGTAAATATTTGGACATCAAAATTCTTTCCTAGAATGCTCGCTCGTAAAAAACGTTCTCCACGCGTCGGCCTGTTTTTAACTTTTTTATAAGGAAAGCTTGAGCGGAAATAACATCCTTGGCACGTCGCACTTTTACTCAAACATTTTAAGTGATGGATTGAAAGGTCGATTTTTTCCCCCTTTTCATCCATACAAAGTGAAAAATAAAAGTCTACAATCAGCTTTTAAGAAACAGGTGCTTTGGATTCTATTACTTTTTTCATTTGTATGCATAGTTTTTCTTCGCTGACTGTGTTTTTGAAGTCGGAAGTGGGATTTTGATCGTCTGTAATTTTTTTTATTGCAAGTGAAAGCATTTACTTTTAATCTTAATTAGAAAATTATTAAATTGTAACTCATGAAAAAGTCAAGTTGATAATATGATAAACTAACTCCAAAAAAAGGTCTTCTTTCCAAGGATTTCTGGCCAACTTCTCAAAAACCAACTTAACTATATACTTTTTTTTTTTACTTCCTCAAAGAGAAGATTTTTGTCCTAAAAACCTAGGTTTTTTTTTAAATAAATTTTCTGCAAAGAAATCTCCTTTTTTTAATTCGGTTTCCCGGATGTTCTTATTAGTTTTCTTTCTATTAAAAAAAAACACTTTTTATGTTTTTGAACCAAAGAAACTCCGATTTTACCAGACTTTTTTGCAATTTCGTTACGATTTTATTGTCTTTTTGGGTTTTTTGGCCATTATGAACGTGTGGGCAATGTTTGATTGAGAAAACCTATCTTAAGGCATTTTTAGCCGTTTATGTTGAATAGTTTTTAAATAAAACTTCATTTCCACACCCTCCAGTGCAGGGTTTTTTAGAAAGTATTCCAGCCAGCGTACATTTTCTTTAATCTTTAGAAAGAAAAAAAAAAGGGGGGGGGGGTTACGATTAATTTACGATATTAATTTACCGCAAAACCTCAAACATTCTCAGTTTTTCAAACCGAAATTCCGAAATTATTCGAAATAGGCAATCATTTGTTAAGTTGACTAATCGTTTTCGAACCATTTTCTTCCTGTTGGATAGACTGATATGGCGGCAAAATAAATTGTTGCAAATTCGATCAGTGAAAGCTATAATTTGAAGAGAAAGCTTCCGTTTTAGATGAACATCAATAAAGTTTATATTATTTGAATATTACATTTGAACGGAAAAGATAAATAAAAAAGGAAAAAGACGTCAAAACTTCTTTTGAGCACAATGTAACCATCAAGTTGAAACAGATATTAGGTATACAAAATGAAACTCGGCTAAAATCTACAAAATTCAAATTTACCCAGTGGCTGAGTTTCATTTTGTACACCTAATAAATAAAAATTGTAGGAAATTTAATTCTCTATAAATTTGTACTTAATTATTTTTTTCTAGGATGCACCATTTTCGGAAAATAATTTTTTTTAAATATAAATTTATCTTGAAAACAGTGCGTCCTAAAAAAAATGAATAGAATAAAAATTAAAGAGAATTAAATTTCCAACAGATTTTATTTATTGCATTTTTTCAATATCTGTAACGGTTTACGATTTACAAGCCTTTACAAATTATCCTTCTTAATGGTTTTACTTCAATAACCTTCTTACACGGAGAAGGTCAACTTTTGATGGACTTTAACGCCTAAAATGTTTAAAATTTTGAAAAAATGAACTAGGTACTAGGTGTACAAAATGAAACTCAGCTAAAATCTACAAAATTTAAATTTACCCTGTGGCTGAGTACACCTAATACACATACACCTAATACGAGTACATACATTTTGTACACCTAATAAATTAAATTTGGAGGGGGGGGGATCTGGTTTTCTGATATTTAAAAATTTATCGGGGTCGTCCTTGACCTCTTGCTGTGCTTTTTCTCTTCAGTCTACGTTGCTCCCTTTATGCCACGCCTTTACTTTCACTGGACGCAACATAACAGCAGGTCAATCCTTATTTGCATTAAGTAACCAAGTAGTTTTTTTACCTTTTGGGTTTTTCTTTTAAATTCTTTCAAACTATTTTTAACGGTTTTTTTAATAGTGAGAGAATTTTTCTGCTATAAAGAAATTAACTTTCCAACCTGAAGGCGATCCCTTAATTGTTATTGTTTTTCTGTATGAAAGAAACAACGCAGTAATAACAGTAGAACTAAAGATACTTTCAAAAATAGATTTTTAATCACTTTTACTTTCATTCATGTGTTTTTAAATCACATAAAGAGCTAAAAGTAAGTAAAAGTTTCGATTGAATAAAAAATTATTGAACTTTAACTTCACGGTTTCGTGCCCATATATTTTTAAAAAAGAAACGGTTTCTTTAACCGCTGAACTAGGAAGTAATACCGTACGATAGGCCTAATTCTATAATGGTTGTGGTGTAAGCTCTTATCTGTGAAGATACAAAAGAGGGCGTTTGGAATACGTGAAGCTTTTAGGTCTTAAATTTTTTTTCTTTCGCCTTTTCGATCCACCAGTCACTTTAGACTCTCGAAATTATTTCGCACCAATTACAAAAAGCGGTTCACTTTCTCCGTTATTTTTTAGGACTTTTTGTATCATTCAGGAAACCCTCTTTTCTCATGAATAAAACAACGAATCAGAATTAAAACGAATAAAAATTAATTAATTCCCAAGTATTTTTGAGGCCTTTCTGGTGGTCTCTTTGTAATACTAATAACTCTAAATAAGTTGGGACAAGATCCGACAGGTTTAGCGCAATAACTTGTTTACGACCATGTAAAAATGGACTTTCCATCGATAATTTTCAAGAGAACGGAGAACCTGAGGGCTTTCAAGACGTAAAATTTCGTAACTATTTTCATATTCTATCTAACAAAAAGAATTGTTTTAAAATTATTCCCTTTTCTGTCCTAACTTCAGGTAGTAGGATTATATTTTTCTACCTCTTCTTATCTATTAGGTGTACAAAATGAAACTCGGCTAAAATCTACAAAATTCAAATTTACCCTGTGGCTGAGTTTCATTTTGTACGCCTAATAAATAAAAATTGTAGGAAATTTAATTTTGTATAAATTTTTACTTAATTATTTTTTTCTAGGATGCACCATTTTCGGAAAATAATTTTTTTAAAATAAATTTATCTTCAAAACAGTGCGTCCTAGAGAAAAAATGAATAGAATAAAAATGAAAGAGAATTGAATTTCCAACTGATTTTATTTAGTGCATTTTTTCAATATCTGTAACGGTTTACGATTTACAAGCCTTTAAAAATTAACCTTCTTAATGGTTATACTTCAATAACCTTCTTACACGGAGAAGGTCAACTTTTGATGGACTTTAACGCCTAAAATGTTCAAAATTTTGAAAAAATGAACTACTAGGTGTACAAAATGAAACTCGGCTAAAATCTACAAAATTCAAATACACCCTGTGGCTGAGTTTCATTTTGTACACCTAATATTTTTCTACCTCTTCTCATCTACATGGGTCACCCTTTTTATGGGTTTATACAGTCATTTGAATGAGTGCTACAACGATTTCAGCGGATTTTTGAGGTTTTCTTCGACCTATCTTCAGTTGCACTGATACTATTGGTCCGATCTTTGCCAATTTTTATCCTGTCTGCTCAAGACAGAACTTTCTTCAACTTTACGGTTCTTAAGATTGGCTAATTATTAGCTTGATTGCTGGGAGCCTTTTCCTATAATCCTATTTTTTTAAAAAATTAAGTTTTGAGCCTTTTTCTCATTCAAATAAGAGAGAAAACTCCATAAGTTTCAGAACGGTTTTTACTCCTCACTTTACATCCTGATGCCGTTCCCTCCTTCAGAAACCGGTCCCATTTTTTTGTGTGACGCTAATTCCTTCCCAATGGTCGCTACAGTTACATGAACAAGGACGTTGCGTCATTACGTAAAAACCTAAGAGCCTCCGGCTCAAATAATTCAACGAAAATTCATACTCTGTCTACTTCAAACAAAAGCCTGTGAAACCGTCCTCAGAAGAAAATCGTCCTATCATCTTCATTTCAATATGCAGGAAGCTATTAACATAAAATTATTACAATAAAAAGGTTTAAAAATCTTTTGTTTCATTATTCCTTTTGTAATGCATTTATTGAAACTTTCTTTTGGTTTCAGAAACTTATTTCACAATATTCTTGTCAGGTCGATATTAAATTAACTGTAATACCTACCTATTTAAATTTTCTCCTCACGTTTGCCTCTTTTTTTTTCTGCTCCAATTGTTTTTAAAACTTTGATCTTTAATTAAACTATTTACACGTTGTAAAGTTAGGAAATCGGAAGTTTTAATTAATAAAATCGTTATGTCTAACTTGCGTAAAGATCGAAATCGGTCACCTTTCGCTTTTCGGAAGAATATCTGGACTTTTACGTACCTTTTTTTATGAGAAAAAATCGGAATTGACTTTTTTTTATGCGAAAGAAAAGGTAAAATTAAACAATCGAAAAAAGGGAACGGACAGGAGAGTGGGTGTGAAAAGTTCTGAATGTCAATGCCGTTAATAAAAATATTTTGTTGGTTTCCTTGTAATTTTTACCAGAGGAAAAACCGTAAAATTTTTCAACATTGATTGATCGGAGGCATTTTTCATTGTCGAGGATCCTTAATTTACGATTAGTTCAAGGTTATAAATCAAGATGTTTAGAAAGCCTTTGATGTTCCCATCACGCATCACATACGCTGAAATCTCGTCACGTAAAAGGGGTCTGTAGATTTAAAAATTTTTTTTGCTTTTATTTAACTTACTGACCGTTATTATAACTGGAAGAACCATCCCCGAAAACCCGACGTGGTGGGTATCACAATTATTTTTTTAAGGAGAATGAGAATTTATTTTTTTTTTAAGGAGAAATTTTTTTTTTAAGGAGAAATATTATTTATTTTTTTAAGGAGAATGAGACTTCTACCCTTTACGAGAGGCACATCCCTAGGCCAAAGAGCCCATTATTTCTACCTCGACACTTAGACAATTTTTCGAAAAAAAGAACTTAAAAATTTAAAAAAAAAAATAAAAAAGAAAAAAAGAAAAAGAAGAAAAAACCCGGAAAATTTTTCGAAAAAAAAAATTTTTTTTTCGGACAAAAAAAACTTAGAACATTTTTCAAAAAAAAGAACTTAGAAAATTTTTCGAAAAAAAGAACTTAAAAAATTTTTCGAAAAAAAAAAAAAAAAAAAAAAAAAAAAAAGCCCGAAAAATTTTTTGAAAAAACTAACTTGGAAAATTCTCCTTTATACTTTCCCTCCCTACTACATCCCCTTCCTTTATACTTTCGTTCCCTTATACTTCCCCCTCCATTATACTTCCCCCTCTGTTATACTTTCCCCTTCCTTATACTTTCCCCTCCGTTATACTTCCCCGTTCGTTATACTTCCCCCTCCGTTATACTTCCCCTCCCATATTATACTTCCTACTCCGTTATACTTCCCCCTCCGTTATACTTCCCCTCCCACATACTTCCCACTCCGTTATACTTCTCCTCCCATATACTTCCCCCTCCTATATAGATACTTCTCTTTAAGGAAGTTCCCGTCGGGGCCAGCTCCAGACTAGTACTTTAATTTCCTTAAAGGAGTTATTTTACTAAAATACTAAACTAAGAAATCTATTAAGTTAAGAATGTTGGATATTAGGAGCAGCTCAAAGTAAAATCGGAATTTTTGTCCATTTTTCTTATTTTACTCAGAAAAACTCGCTATGGGTCTAGCAGACCTGAATGTTTAAAAGCATCTTTCGAGCGTATCCCGATACCATTATATTAGGTGTACAAAATGAAACTCGGCCAAAATCTACAAAATTCAAATTTACCCTGTGGCTGAGTTTCATTTTGTACATAATAAATAAAACTTGTAGGAAATTTAATTCTCTATAAATTTGCACTTAATTATTTTTTCTAGGATGCACCATTTTCGGAAAATAATTTTTTTTAAATAAATTTATCTTGAAAACAGTGCGTCCTAGAGAAAAATGAATAGAATAAAATTAAAGAGAATTGAATTTCCAACTGATTTTATTTAGTGCATTTTTTTAATATCTGTAACGGTTTACGATTTACAAACCTTTAAAAATTAACCTTCTTAATGGTTATACTTAAATAACCTTCTTACACGGAGAAGGTCAACTTTTGATGGACTTAAACGCCTAAAATGTTCAAAATTTTGAAAAAATGAACTACTAGGTGTACAAAATGAAACTCGGCTAAAATCTACAAAATTCTTTACCCTCAGTTTCATTTTGTACACCTAATATTATTGTTGTCAGAAAGCCAGTGTTCACCATGAATGAGGACATCCTTTATTTTTTTCCCTCATGCTGACGAGTTTCTTGGTTATTATTTTTTTTAAATTATTGTAGTGAAAACATGTTTTAATTATAAAATCTCTTCTCATTAGACATCATAATAAATCACTGCGATTGGAAAGTGTCGCATAACACGCGGAAAAAAAAATCCGCTTAAGCCCGTCGTGACTTTTTACATTATAAAGATTAAATCTAAAATTTAATAGGTACTATTTAAATATTAAAAAGTACCTAAAAGGTACCGGACATCTAATTAAACGGCGCTTTTGTTAAAAAAAATCACTATTTGATTTAAATGGAAAGGAAGGCGAGACGGGAAGAAAACGAAAGTCCTCATCGTCAAAAATGTAGCAGTCTCCGGTCCAGCCGAAACGGTCAAAACAGGTTCGCCCCAAAGAACGAAAGTGGTTTCGAGAAAGTTTTTAAAAAAAATCATTAGACACAATAATTATGACAATTTTTCACCAATTATCTTTTAAAAAAATTATGAATATTTCAAATTTAGAATATGGAATTGGATATTTTAATACGTGAAAGGGCATTGCCATAAGCAAATGATTACGGTGGGGAATATTTTTATCCGGTTTTAAACTCGTAAATGCAAATTATGTTTAAAAACCCTTGAACGTACAATGAAAATTGCGTAAATGTAACAGAATGCATTTTATTACGCAAAAAATGTCGGTGAATACGATACGCTCTGTTGGACTTCCTAGATGTAGTCGTCTATGTAAAGTACTGGTTTGAAGAGCTTCCAACGAAAACTTCCTTAAAGAGAAGTATCTACAATATATAGGAGGGGGAAGAATAACGGAGGGGACGTAAAACGTAGGGGAAGTATAACGGAGTGGGAAGTGTAACGGAGTGGGAAGTATAAGTGAAGGGAAGTATAACGGAGGGGGAAGTATAAGTGAGGGGAAGTATATGGGAGGGGGAAGTTTAAGTGAGGGGCAGTATAACAGAGGGTGAAGTATAAAGGAGGGGGAGGTATAAGGGAACGAAAGTATAACGGAAGGGGATGTATAAGGGAGGGAAAGTATAAAGGAGAATTTTCCAAGTTCTTTTTTTCGAAAATTTTCTAAGTGTCAAGGTAGAAATAAAGGGCTCTTTGGCCTAGGGATGTGCCTCTCGTAAAGGGTGGAAGTACGAAATTTCTCCCTACTAAAAAAAATTAATAACTAAAAAGTGGCAATTTTTTACACCAAAAATTCTTAAAAATATAAGGAGTAATTGGTGAAAATTTGGTGAAAATCGGACCAACGGTTCGGCCGCAGCGAATTTTTTAAAATTTCAAACAAACAAAAACCCGACGTCGAGGGTATCGCAATAATTTCTTTAAGGAAGTTAAAAAAGCTTCTGTTTAAATAAACCATCTTTGAAATATTAAGACTCGTTCAATTTTTACAAGTTCACGATTTTTGAAAAAACTTGGCGTTATTTCCTAAGCTCGTGAAGAAATATAATATTAATCCTTAAGAGGACAAATCTAATGTGCAGTAACTAGCTTTGTCATTGACGAGTTGGTGCTGAATAAAGTTTTTTTCCAATATCTCGACTTAGCGGTTTTTTTTTTTAAATTGTCGGCTCCATTTATTTTTACTGGCCGTCCTTGGGCTTTAAACTGGTACCTGACATTTGAAACCTGGACAAGATAAATAAACGGAACCAAAAAAGAGCCAGAAAAAAAAAAAAACTTTCTCTCACACAAAGCGTAGATTTGTTGAAGCGTAAAATATTGGGGCGGTAGTTACATAATTCTCTAGTGCACTTGAGAAAAGATGTATATTGATTATGCTTAAGTGCTATTCCCGAATGTGTTTAAAAAAAGCGATAGAAATATTGAAAATTTGCATAATGGATTTTTATTCATTGGTCTAATATTAATTATTATTTTTTTATAGTGCCATAAAAGGAGATGCGTTGGTCTCAAGGGGCCACGGTTATTCTCCTGATCTGTACAGCTGCTTGTTCAGCCCAGGGCCGAGGAGGGAGGCGTTTCTCTTCTTCGGACAATCTCGTAAGTAAAAATTCTTTTCTTTAAATATCAAGGTGAATATTTTCGGGTGTGTCTTTTCAAGGCGTCGTTTATTTCAGGAAGAAGAATTCAGACCGAGTAGAAAAGATGAAGTTAAATCAGAACCGACAGAGCCTTCTTACAGGAGGTTTACGTTGCGGGGAGGTGAAAAGTCAAAAACGAGAGAATTTCATTCGAGAAATTCAGAGACGAAAAGCTTCTCTCAAAGAGAAAGAAGCCAAGATGCTCAAAGAGAGCCTAGTCAGTCTAATAGACAAAACGAAGGAGTCACACGTCCCAATTTTAGGGCGAGAAGCAGCGGTAGGAGTTTAAATCTCGAAAAATTTAATACTGCAAATAACACACCGGAATCGCGATTGAAAAGTCGAAAGACTGAAAATTCGAGAATCAAAGAAGAAGAAACCCCGAGAAGATTTCACTCTCGGACTGAAACGACAGAAGCGACCAAGAGAAATCACGGCGGACGTTTACCTAAAACATCCCCAGAGCCGAAAACCGATGAAATCATTTCACCTCCCCAAACGGAAAAACCCACCTCTAGAAGCAGTTACAAAGATCGTGGCAGAGGCACAGCAAGGGCACCAAAATCCGTAAGCCGATTTTAAACATCTTTATAACAATTAAATCAATTTCAGGAATCGAATCCGAAATCCGAAACCGACGAAGTGACAGACGAAGATAATTACCCGGAGGTTTACAAGCAGCTGAAGAAAGCAGGAAGTGGACCTCAAGAAATTTTGGTACTTTTTCATTTCATTTCATCCGGTGATGGTTAGCCTCGGATAAAAATCAAGTCAATGCTAATTATTCATTTTTTCTAAACTTATCCAACCTTCTGCCCTCTTCGATCTTTTCTTTCCTGCTTTAAGTCACACTTTTAGCAAAACCAGAAATCCTGTTAAGTAAGGAGGGCTTAGCATCCACTTGAAGATAGGGAGTTTCCTAACCGTTTAGTCGTTTACTTAACTTATTACTTAGTTTAGCTTTTTAGTAAGCTAAACGACTATTAAACTTATTACTTATTACTTACCTTATTACTCTGAGATTAACATCGGCATTTTATATGTTTGTGGCTAAAATAGAAGTTTGTAGTTGAAGAATCTGTGTAGACCTCGGCACGCTTTATTCTCAATCCTAGCTTTATCATTTTCAATGCCTTCTTTATCATGCTTTTGTAAATTTGATTTCACATCATCTTCACGTTATAAAGTTAAAAAGCGTTGTCGGTCAAAAACTGTTTTTTCAGGCTTTGTTGAAAGCGAAAAAAGAAATGCGTGTGGCGCAGGAAAAAGGTCTTCAAAACGAGTCCCTGGTATTGAAAAATGTTTTTTATATTTTTTACAAGTATTTTTCAATTATTTTTAATTTGTGTTTTGCACCTTTCAGGGGCGAAGAGAGGAAAAAGCGACCGCCTCGAGCGTAGAGGAGACGACAGAAAAGAGCGCAGGTTTATCAAATTTTCGTAAAAGTTTTAGGCAAAGGGGGAGTTTAAGGAGCAGGACAAACGCGGACGAGACTAAATTCGAAGTAACCGGAAAACCAACCAGAGAAACGCCCGTTTCAAAAAACGTGGTTAGGCCCGGGGGTTCTCTCGAGCTTTCCCGGCCGAAAAACTCAAAAGCCGCAACGGATTCACGTCCGAAAAAACAGAAACTGCAGAAACAACGGAAAAACCCAAATTCAACTATAGAAGTCGTTTCACGCCTCGTCCGACCAAAATTTCAGAAAAAGACGTCACGGAATCGTCAAAAATTGATCGAAATAAATATAGGTCTAGAGAGAGATTTACGTTACCTATACAAAAAAAGGAAAATATAGAACAAAAAGAAGAGATTTTGGAACCTCGTTCGGTTAAAAACGAAGTCGATTTAAATTCGGTTAAAGACGAGGCGACAAACAAGCAAGGGAAAATTGGATTTCAATCTAGAGAAAGATATCGATTTCCTACGCGAAAAAAAGAAAATTTTGAAGAAAAAGAAGAGATATTGGAAGAAATAGAGCAAAGCTCTGTCAAAAATGAAGTTAATTCGGACAAAGAGGAAACGAAAAACAGCCGAGGTTATTCGAGGCTTCAAGATTTCGACGATGAGGACTCGTTGAGGTCACCTCAGAAACAATCAAAAGCCAAGTACGTCCCTAAAAACCACGAAAAGGACCTCCAAAGGTTTAGAGCGCGGACGGAAAAAAACGAAGAAACGAGCAGTGAAAGCAACCCTGTGCAGCTAAGGTATCATTTATACGATAGGGGCAACGACGGCATTCGAAGAAAGATTACTACTCGAAAACCTGATATTGTGATAAAAAGTGAGTTTTGCATATTTTGACTAGACAGAGATGACGATACCGTGACGTCGGGACAGACATTACTCTATGTAAACGTGACACAATGACGTCACTTGAGGAGAAAAGTTAAGGAAATGGCTTTTGACCTATGAATTCGTTTTGTGACTAAACTCGACCATCATTTACCGAACATGAATAGAACCAATGACGTCACCGTAACTCCAAAACGCGATATAATTTACAACCGACGAAGCATAAACGATAAAAAAACGACATTTTCAGAAAATCTTCCTTTTTTTCTATTTGTAGGCATCTATTTATAGGGGGCATTTTTTCAGATTTTTCGAGGTGGAGCAATTTTTTATTTGTTGGAGTAATTTTTTATGAATTTTATACTATTTTACGCTAAAAAAACATAAAATGTGCATTACTTATTGACATAGAAATTAATATTATTATTATGTATTATACAAATCGAAAGACGTCAATTTTGACGTCTGCGTTTGACGGGCAAAGGACACACGATTCGTACGACGTCAATTTTGACGGACAAACGATTCGAAAGACGTCAATTTCGACGGATAAACTATTCGAAAGACGTCAGAATTTGAAGGTCAAACTATTCGTACGACGTCAGCTTTGACGGACAAACTATTTGAAAGACGTCGATTTTGACGGACAAACGATTCGAACGCCGTCAATTTTGACGGACGAACTTTTCGAACAAACTATTCGGCCAAAATGACCCCCTTATCCCGGCTATAGCCTTTTTTTTTCTAAATTAAATATGGTTTTCAGATGAAGATTCGACTCCTAGAAAATTTCAAAAGCCTACCCGACCTTCTTACGTCCCACCCAAGAAAACGTATACAAGACCGACTACCACCCCTGTGCCATTAGCAAGGTAAAAATAAAATTTTAGCTACAACCTATTTAAATTTATTACATTCAGGTACCGGGCGCGAAAACAATCTTTCAACCGAAATGTCGATAATCCCGAAGTCCTACGGTTGGAAACCTCCGAGAAATACAGAAGCACCTTGATAGAAAAGGTAATTACTTGTTTTTTGTTTAACAAAACAAAAGAGACATAAACATAACATATAAGGCTTGACACTGTTTACAATTTACTCCCAGAAATGTCTAGTCATCACAACGCAGCAGAATACCATGATAAAACATGAGAAGTAAACATCCCTGCCCTCTTAAAATACAAGACGAATTCACAATATCCTTGATGAACATTTTACTCAGAAGTCCCTCAACTATAATCCCTATCCCCACAAAAAACACCCCGTGTAAAAAACACCCCGCCTCGCAAAAATCCTTTTACATCAGCCGGAAAAAGTTGTGATATCAACTTCCCCGCCCTCAAATGAGCGAGAAGAGTCGATACGCCCGAGTGGTAGGTACGATGATGTGAGAAGCATGATGCCCGTGCTCCCGTTTTCAATGCTCCCCTTGGCGGCATCGCGAAATGCTTTGTATCAGTGATTGCCGTTATTTATCAAGCCCTGGAACGTCCTGGAACGCTTAAGAATTACTATGTTATCACTGAGTTCCTAACTAATCCCTAGTATACACCCCATACACATACATACACATACCCCCCCCCCCGTACTCACACATGACACTACGCCTTCATCTACGTATGTGTGAGTGTTTGAATCATAACGATTTTTCCCGAAGAACGCACAGCACGTCTTAACTACGTCCCTGTAAACAAACATTTCGCGATGCCGCCAAGGGGAGCATTGAAAACGGGAGCACGGGCATCATGCTTCTCACATCATCGTACCTACCACTCGGGCGTATCGACTCTTCTCGCTCATTTGAGGGCGGGGAAGTTGATATCACAACTTTTTCCGGCTGATGTAAAAGGATTTTTGCGAGGCGGGGTGTTTTTACACGGGGTGTTTTTTGTGGGGATATCAAATCTTTTTGTAGTTTAAATGTGAGAATAGAGATAAAAAAATGTTCTCCAAGTAATGAAAATACCTTCTGAGGAGGGATAATCCTATTAGCTTAGTTCTCAACGTAAACAGTAAAAACAAAACATTGATAAAATTTATAACTTAGGTACCTATTACAAATTTAAGTTTTAAGGGCTTGCGTATTTACGTCAATGAACCATTTCAACGTCAACATTATGTTAATTCGAATGGTCCTTTTGTTCAGGCCCGTCAAAGAAATTTTCAGTTTTCGTCCCTAAATTTTTTTTAATGGGCTACACTAATAATTAATAGTTCAAGGCCAAATAGGGCAGGTTAGCTGTTGACCCATTACACTGGCAAAAATTTCCCAATTTATGTTTTATGTTTCGTTCTTTTTTCGTCAGTTCTTTCGTTCTTTTTAGGGTCGAATTTACCTTAAGGGGTCAGGAAGACCCATTTCCGAAATCCGACCTCTGGTGTAAATCGGATGTACAGAAGGCGCCTCAGACTAACTGACGATCGAAAAATGGTCACTGGTCAAATTGACCCCAAGGGGTCTGGAAGACCCATTTCCGAAATTCGACCTTATGGTGTAAATCGGGTGTACAGCCGGCGCCACAGACAATGATCACTGGTCAAATTGACCCTGAGGGGTCTGGATGACCCATTTCCGAAATCCGTCCTCATTACTATACTCGTCCTCATTGCTAAACTCAGAAGGAAGCTCTGTGCACAATTTCAAGTCGATTGGTCTTGTCTCCAGGCTGTGTACCCGTTAAAGTGGCTAAAATTACCCTAAAATTTCAGTTTTTTGTTCCTAACTTTTTTTAAGTTAAGATTTCGGGGTAAATCTTTCAAAAGGCACTGGCTCAAGTTGAAAGGAAGCTCTGTGCAAAATTTCAAGTCAATCGGTGCGCTAGGAGAGGCTGTAGCCTTGTCTAGCTGAATAAGAAGAAGAAGAACACGGTAAAGGCGAAAAACCGGGTTTTCAGACTTTTATATCTCGGCTCCCTGTGGACCGATCGACTTGAAATTTTCAGCGTTTACTCATATCATATCAAAGTAAATCTGTAGCAAATTTCAAGTCGATCGGTCCACAGGGAGCCGAGATCCAGATACCTGAAAAACGCAAATCGTGACGTCCAGTAAACATACACTTGGTAGGTACCGTTTTCTGACGTCTTCGGACTGGGTGTTGCTTGGCGGGGCGGAACGCTACCGCGTTCCTAGATTCTCGTTGATGACCCTTTGCACAATTTTTCAAAAATTTTAAATTCCTGTAAAGTAGTATTTCTCGAACGTATAATACCGTGGAAAACGTCCTTAAAAAGAGTCCTTCACTAGGACTAGAGATAACGATGTTTCTCGGCTACGGAAAGCCCAAATCTTGTTCTTGATTCAAAGGTAGTTTAAGTCCTCAGATGGGCTCTCAATTTGTGCTGGACAGAAGTCTTCCTGCAGACGAAGCTATACACTACACTTTTCACGAAACTCAAAATATTATGTAAAATATGTGAATAGCAATGGTTTTGGGCCTTAGGCTTTATCTTAATTAATCTGTGTTGTACATAGTGCATGAACATTCCTAGTCTGTAAAATTGTTTCTTTACTCCGGAGGTATTCCAGGAATAGCTAAAGGCGGACATTGTTGAGTTGAGATCAACCAAGTCCAGGGTCTGTAAGATTGAATCTGGATTGAAGAATGGTGTAGCCTATGACGGGCATATACGGAAAATCACGAATCTGTTTTGATTTGCATGTGGGGATCACAAGTATGTTGAAAAAAGGCTAATTCTACAAAAGGGTTGCGACATATAGATTAGTTAATGCTTAGCGCTTCTTTAAATAAAACTTTTGCTGTATATTATGGAGCTTTTACCATAGTTTTGCATACGCGCAACGTGGGAAAAGATGTTCCTGTAATTAGCCTTATTATGCTATGTTTACAGGAAGGCGACGAATTTATTGATAAAGGTTTTAACGGTCTCAGTATCGATTCGTTAGTATCCGAATCCGAACAATCTTCCATATCGACGGAAGCCCTTGACAACGTAAGACTTTTACCGTCTAACCTACCCACGGTTCCCCGGAAAAACGAGTTGATATTTTTCGAATTTTTAGGTGAAAAAGTTCGCGACAAAAAGGCCTAAGTATAAAGAAAGTCATATACAGAAAGTTCCGCCGAAAAGACGAGACGGATTTTCGACGACAGGAGCGCCGACTACGTTTTCATTCCCTCCTATCGACCTCTTCACCGAGGACGAAGTCACTGTAGCACCTTTGCCATCCTCACCGAGTAGTCGATCGATTTTTGACGAATTTCCAGGCTTCACTACCGATTCTGAAGAGGATGACGAGCCTTTCAGCGATCTCTTTGATATAACTACTTCGGAAGATACTGTCACAACTTCTGAAAAAATAACAACCATAACCACATCAACAACTACAACTACTACCACTGTAAAGCCTACCACAACTACCATAAAAACAACAACCAAAAAAGCAAACAGAAAGCCCTCTCCAAAACCCATACCAAAAACAACGAAGAGGCCTACTACTAAAGCTACAACCAAGCCTACCACAACAACAACAACAACTACTACTACTACTACAACTCCACAACCAACCACAGTTCCAGAAATCACAGATATGACTGATACTGCTACCGCATATCCATCTACAGAAGCAATAACAACAACTACAGAGAAAACTACAACAACAGTGCCAACTACCACAACCAAAAAACCAACTACCACAACCAAAAAACCAACTACCACAACCAAAAAACCAACGACCACAACGAAAAAATCAACTACAACTCCAACAACTAAAAAGGCAACTACAACTACGAAAAAAACAACAACAACGACGACTAAAAAACCAACCACAACGACCAAGAAACCTACTACAACCACTAAGCGGCCGGTAACAACGACGAAGAAAGGGTAAAAACAACAAAGGCAACAACTACTTTAAAACCGTCGACGACAACCGTGAAATCGAGTACAACAACATCGACCGTGAAGACGAATCCTCCTGTAGCCGTCACGTACGCGACTGCGCCTTCAACAACGACGCCGCCTTCGACAACCACGAAGCCTGCAACTCAGAAGATCATCACGATACTATCGACCCTAGCCTATCTCGCGCAGAACTTTACGACATCAAAACCAACAACTTTTTCAAACTCGAATACTGCCAATTTCGTGCCAAGTCGAGAGACAACGACGACGGCCGAGGTTCAAAACACGACCGACTACGTCGTTTATGGTCTCCTTCCGAACAACAACCTTGTCCGAAAAGTTGTCAGAACGACAGCATCGCCCGTCGACGTCCCTTTCATTATTTACGGTCTGTATCCGAACGGTACGATTGTCCGAAGGTATCCGAACGGAACTATTTTACCCGAAGAAAACCCAGAAGACGACAACGAAGTCATCGCCAATATTGAACCGGGAAACAAAGAAAATTTAGAAACGGCTGTTAAGAAAGATAGCCCCCTCGCCTACTTGTATCCACCAGTAAGTTACCTCTTTAACCTCACTACAAGCTAAGCTATGTATGTTTTTCACATTTATGTAGCATTTTCGCACTTTTTAAAGTTGCATAAAAGCAACCTTTAAGCACTTTGTTGTCAGAAACAGCAAAAGGAAGCTTGAGAGTTGTTTTGTAGAAAATTCTACTAATTTATAAGATGTACTATAGGATATTAAAAAATATTTTTTGTAGGGTTTCAGGCCTAGTTCGACTAGGGCGTATAGTACGATTAGTACAACACCAGGCAACACGCCAACGCCAACGACGACGCCGACGACGGCTCAGTCTGTCATTCAGAAGATCAACGATATGATGACCCTTCCTCCTTTGACCACTCTTTTGACGGAAGCCTCAAATCTGTTTTCGACCACAGAAGCCCAAAAACCGTCGACTGAAAGAGTTGTGACGATAACGACGAGGAAACCGACAACTCCCAAACTGAAAAGTTCAACAACGGTTAGAACTACCCAAAAACCAACAACTAAGCCAACATCTACCACTAAAGCTAAAATAACTACTGTCAATATTACACCGAAGCCTGTTTTAAACTCTAGTAAAGAGCCAGTTGCTCAAGTTTCAAAAACGACTCTCTTATCTGCTGTGACAACTTCAAAGCCAACCACGATCAAACTGACGACTACATCAAAGCCGACCACGATGAAATCGACGACTACGTCAAAGCCAACAGCTACGACAAAGTCAACAACAACATCGAAACCAATAACTACGACAAAATCAACAACAACATCGAAACCAACAGCTATTTCGAAGGCAACCACGATATTGAAGCCAACAACTACGTCGAGCTCAACAACGACGTTGAAGTCTACAACTTCAAAAACAACAACCACAACATCAAAGCCAACAACTATTACATCAAAGACGACGACGACAACGTCGAAGCCGAAATCAAAACCAAAGCCAAAAACCAAGAAGACGACTACAAAAGCACCTTCCACTTCCACAAAAGATATTTCCGATTTGGAACTATTGAATAACCTAGTAAGGCTTTATTTATTTAAAAAATTTCATTTTATCCAACTTAAATTTTTAGTTAATAGTAAATCAAGGAGTGAGCAGCACTTCATCCAGTCCTACTACGGAAGAATCACATGAAATTGCTAATAAAGTAATACAATTGGCTATACAAAGAGCCCAGCAGACTACGCAGAAGTCGACGAATAAAAATCCAAATCTAAGACGACAACGAAACCGACGACGAAGACTCCGAAACCAACGACGACGACTCCGAAGCCGACAACGTCGTCTACGTCGACGACTTCAGAGACTTCATCGACCTCTATTTCATCCACTATTTCAACCATAGCGGAGGCGGCAAATGTCACCGTTTCTCCCACTATGAATACAACTGGGAAAATCTCTTTGTGGGTCATACCTCCCGATGAAGCCAACCAATCTCCAGACCTAAGCGACATTAAGGTAATAAGATGAAAATTTAGCGATATCATGACCTTTTTTTCAGTTGACCGGAAGCGATGTCGACATACTAAACGCTCTTTTGTCCGCACCAAACGCTACAAACAGTTTGTCCGACACCGAGCAACTTCTTCTTGCGGTAAGCTATCCTAAAATTAAGTAAATCAATAAAACTAAATTTTTTTTTTAGGATATCGTTAATTCAACGCGAGCTCCTCAAAAGAAGAAAAAGAAAAAACCAAAAACGTCAACAACGACCACAACGCCGGCTCCTCCCTTTCCAATTCTTCGTGCCCTCTTTGGAAGAAGCAGGGTAAATATTCTCAAATCATCCACCTACTCTTTATTGCAAAACCTATTCAAATTTAAAGCCTTGAAGGTTTTGCCTCCGAGAGTAGTTCGTTATAGATCCACCAAGGTTCATTCGAATTCTTAAATTTTATTTTCAGGGAGGAAATGGAGGGCTATTCCAAGGAGGGTTACTCCAACAACTCGTTAACCCACGAACACGTGCTCCACCCTCAGAGGTAATAAAATGAGCAAACTATTTTGAAATAAAACAAAATATTATTTTTCAGTCGGTACCAAGTATCGAAGGAGGACTTTTCCAAGCGAACAGCGAATTAGGAAGCATAGCAGCCGAAAGTACGACATCCGGAATACTCGACGTACCTTCAGATTTGAAATATCCAGGAAACGATGTAACTAAAATAACGTCCATAAACTTTTTACTAATCGAATGTTCACAGCCGGAAAATCAAAATCCACTAGTCGGAGCAGCGATAAACGTTACCAGAGCCGTTTCACAATTTATGGGATTTGTTATACAGGGTGCTACACAATCCTTTCAGAATTACCTACAAACCAGGACAAAAGCACTTGCTCAAGCTTTAGCATATCCTCCAGCTTCATAATTATATTCTTAATTTATGGACATGTAAATACGAAATGAGTGTGTAAAGAAAATAAAAGAAGAAGAATATTCGACTGGTTATTTGTAGATAGAAATTTTCAATCAATTCTAATATTTTTCTGTAAAATAAAAATATACTGTAGTTATTTTCACTGGTGTTTTTATGATGGGTTGTATCTTACTTTTACCTTGCAAAGGTTAACCAACCTGTTGTTATTAGGTGTACAAAATGAAACTCGGCTAAAATCTACAAAATTCAAATTTACCCTGTGGCTGAGTTTCATTTTGTACACCTAATAATAAAAATTGTAGGAAATTTAATTCTCTATAAATTTGTACTTAATTATTTTTTTCTAGGATGCACCATTTTCGGAAAATAATTTTTTTTTAAATAAATTTATCTTGAAAAAAGTGCGTCCTAGAGAAAAAATGAATAGAATAAAATTAAAGAGAATTGAATTTCCAACAGATTTTATTTAGTGCATTTTTTCAATATCTGTAACGGTTTACGATTTACAAGCCTTTAAAAATTAACCTTCTTAATGGTTATACTTCCTTAAAGGTATACCTTCTTACACGGAGAAGGTCAACTTTTGGTGGACTTTAACGCCTAAAATGTTTAAAATTTTGAAAAAATGAACTACTAGGTGTACAAAATGAAACTCGGCTAAAATCTACAAATTCAAATTTACCCTGTGGCTGAGTTTCATTTTGTACACCTAATATTTCTTGAAATTGTTTTATCGATTTTCAGAGCGTTTCTATAAGATAATCTAAAACAATTCTTTAGAGAGATTGGCAATCGAATAAAGGGAGAGTTAAACTCAATTGCTTGTCTTTTCATATTTGTTTTCATCCTCTGAAGATTCGGAAAAACGGTGCCTTCAAAAATCATTCTATCATGAAAATTCCGAACAGAAACTTCTTTCGGTCTTTACGGCCCTCTTTGATCCTCTTCCAAATTTACGGCCTCTTCCCCGTCGACAGCCGGACATTCGAGTTTTCCTTTAAATCAATCCGAACGTTTTATACGGGAATTTTATTTTTAGGAGGTACCTTTTATCTTTTATACATCAACGACTTCATTCGTCTTAATTTCTGGTATTCATACCGTTGTCTCATGAAAATCGAAACTTTGATTATAGTCGCTGTGCATATAAAAAACGTAAAACATTTCGCATCTTTTATACAGAATATCGATCTTTATGATCAAGAAGTGTCAAATTTCGTTAAAACGAAAGATAAATATAAAAAATTACGAGCATATTTATTTCATATATCTATCTACTCTTTAACATTTATTGATTTTTTGGCTTATAAAAATTCAATTTATTTTCATTCAAAATCAACGATGAGCAGGTTTATTTTCAAATTTTTGATCTTCCCATTGGCGAACCTACATTTCCTTTATGTTTTTATGTGTTACGAATTAAAAGTAAGGTTTAAACTTTTAAAATTATCATTCGCGCGAAAATCATCGAAAAAGAGTTTTACCTTTATACGATTAATGGAAATTCGATGTTTTCATCTAAAACTGATATCAGCTTCGCATCTTCTGAACGACGCTTTTGGAGAAACGATGCATTTGATTATTTTTTTCCGATGTGTGAACTCCCTTATTGACGTCTACGTTGCACTTTACTTTCCCATCATGGCCCAAAACGAACGTATTGTCTACATCGCGGGGGGCTTATCCGTTATTTATGCCATTGTATCGTTTCAGAATGTTTATACTCTAAGGTAAAAGTGGAGTCATCTTTTAACCCTTAAGATTTTTTTTTTCAGGCTAGCAGTTTCAAGAACTCCTTATTTTTCATTAAAGAATCAAACAAAAATATGCTGGAACAGGTAACTTGGTTTTTAAATTTATTGATGGAGTTGCAATCTTGGAGAAACAATCGGAAATAAAACCGTAATTTTATCAGGTTTTTGAATTTGCTCCCAATTCAAAAACTGCTTCTTATTAGGTGTACAAAATGAAACTCAGCCACAGGGTAAATTTGAATTTTGTAGGTTTTACCCGAGTTTCATTTTGTACACCTAGTAGTTCATTTTTTCAAAATTTTGAACATTTTAGGCGTAAAGTCCATCAAAAGTTGACCTTCTCCGTGTAAGAAGGTTATTGAAGTATAACCATTAAGAAGGTTAATTTTTAAAGGCTTGTAAATCGTAAACCGTTTCAGATATTGAAAAAATGCACTAAATAAAATCAGTTGGAAATTCAATTCTCTTTAATTTTTATTCTATTCATTTTTTCTCTAGGACGCACTGTTTTCAAGATAAATTTATTTTAAAAAAATTATTTTCCGAAAATGGTGCATCCTAGAAAAAATAATTAAGTACATAGAGAATTAAATTTCCTACAATTTTTATTTATTAGGTGTACAAAATGAAACTCAGCCACAGGGTAAATTTGAATTTGTAGATTTTAGCCGAGTTTCATTTTGTACACCTAATATTTACAAAAAAATTGACAGTGGTTAGGAAAAACTTTCTTAGCGTATAGGTAGGTAGTTTTATTAAACAATCATTTTAAATTCAAACTCGTTTTATGGATTTTTTATTTATTTTAATCATAAAAATTATGACTAAATAAAATTAGCTAACTTTTAAGAAAAACGACGTTATATTAAGAGGTACCATTTTTATTTTCAAGGTGAAACTTTTTAGTCTTCAAATAAAAATAATGGAAAACGATGTTAAAAATGGAGGGATCGTCAATTTTAAGAAATCAATGTTTGGCTCGGTAAGCAGTAATTTGGGCACTCCATAATTTGTAACTTTTTTTTTTTTTCTTAGATGGCAATGTTATTATTGGCTTATTTTATCTTCTTGGTGTCGCTGTCGCCTCAACTGAACCAGGTGCTAGTCAAAATGTTTCCCCACCTCATCGTAAATCCGAAAAGGCATAAACCTCATAAACCACACAATTAAAAACTTATATAATAAAATTGATCGAGATTTATATTTTATTTTAGCCAAGATAGAAAGAAAGATGAGGAAAAATATTTTAAAGAAGAAAATAATGAGCTTTACGTTGATTTTGGAAACATTTTTAGGACGAATTTTTTTTGCGCCACTTTTTCTTAAGGATCTCCATTATAAAAATTATTATTCCTGCAATCGCTCCAGCAGAAATAAGAGCGATAGCTACAGCCACAGTTTCAAGTCGTACGAAGGTAAAAGCCTTATTGCCAATACATGTTGGTGGTCTCGGATACCAATACCTGGAAACAATGCTACCAATAGAACTTTTTGTGTTTTTCACTTACAGCAGTTGTCTGTTAGATAAACCATGTTCTTTTAAACGAATCATTCTAAAAAAATCTCAATATTGAAGAAGAGATATTTCTTATGCTTACCCTCTTTTAAGCATTTCGCGATGGGGTGAATTTTTAGGTAAGTAGTTCATAGTTGGGACTTTAGGTGACGCTAGGATGACTGTAAGGTCGCATTTTTCTTCGTCCTTCAGATACTGGTTGATCCCTTTATAAAGTAAAGAGCTTTCTCCACAGTACGCGAAGCCTTCAAGAATTTTCTCAAGTCCATCTTCGATTTTTAGAGGCGGTAAATGACTTTCGTTCACTTTATTTATTATTCGTTGAGACATAATTTTATGCGCTGTCTATCAAAGATTTGTAAAAATAGAAAATTTAACCTTAAGTACCTTCGGGGTGAAATAAGGGAGGTCCATGAATATAAACTTGATTTTGCTATTTAAAAGATCTTCGATATTTTTTATGGAAAGCGGCGAGGGCGATAAAAGTGCGTTTAGAGTGGCAGCGTTGTAATACGTGGCGACCATAAATCCCAATATAAGAGTAAAAGCAGATGATTCTTCCTCCTATATTTTTGGGAGGAGTAAACACCCCTTGAGATGCCACAGCCCCGACGACAAGCAACACGCAGTAGCTAAACGACCTGTCCGATTCGTTGAAATACTTCGAACGAATACATTCTGATAGATAATATGAAACGGCCGATGCCAAAGATAGGAGACCCAAGCATAACCAGGCAGAAGGCGAAAGTTGAAGCGACAGTGCGTAGTAGGTGCCTATTTTTCTCGGTTGTTGAAACACAAATTGAAATCTACAAAATAACCTGAAAAACCTGTGTACTTTACTTACTCAAAATCGTAAAGTTGAATGGTCAAATCTGTTATATTCACTCTCTGCTCATGAACTTGCATCGGCCCTATCGAAATATTCGTCTCGCCATTCATAATCTGCCCAATCATCCCCGTCTTCGTTACACCCCAGTCATTCGTAATTTTTAATTTTAATCTAATACTATTATTTTAATCAATAATTCAAAATATACCGATAATTAAATAAATCTGAAAGGTGCAAATTAAGTGAGTAATAATATCGACTTCCGATATCATGGCCTCCTTGGTATGTCCTGTCGAGAAGCTGATTTGTAAAAATTTTTTCATCACTTAAATTGTAGATATCTTCTGTTGGCTATATAAAATTTAAGCTGTTATCCTTTCAAAATGACTTACATAAATCCCTCCATAAAATTCCATGCCATCTAAATCATATATTCTTTTCGCTAAAACTTTCTTAAGTTGAGAATCGGACCAAATGTATGCTGGAACTTTTTCAAAAATCGACGTTCCTTCTATTTTTCTGTAAATATCAAAAAGATTAATTCCGTCCCAGAAGACTGTTAAATCGGTGTCCAAGCGAATATCCAATGTTGAGATGAAATTTAGGTCTTCAGAGGATCCAAGTTTGATTAACCATACATAAGTTGTATTAAACATTCCGGAACTCTATAAAAACTAAATTAGAAATAAAAGAAATTTTAATTTTTACCTGAAAAATTTCATATTTTGGTCACAAGTTAAGTCCGCAAATATTCCAACTCGGAAAAAAGGAGATTTCAATCTTTTTAAATTTTGAAAAGAAGAAATTGTCATATTTGATGATAGTTCTTTCCACAATTTGAGTCCCTCTAAAACTTAAAAAATTTATTTTATTTTTTAAATAATTTATTTACCATGATCGCCACAATGCTTTATATAAATGGCATTTACGTATTTAAATTCAAAAAATTTCGAGATTAGTTTTTCCGTTGTGATTGAACGAAATAGAATTAAAACTAAAAGAAATATTTTTGTGTTCATGCTTGGTCGTGTTTATTAAGACTCAGAAAACGACTTTATTATTTTGAATTATTCGATATCTTTGATCATTTTTTCATGAGTAATCGTGATTACAACGTAAATTTTCAATGTTACATCTGAGGTTGGAAAAATACACTGAAAATAAGTCTTTGATCATGGGTGAACAATCAAAATAATCGTAATCCCCTAGCTTTTTTTTTTTAAACACAACAAACTCGAAAATAATTGGATTATCTTGTGACTGACAATCAAATGCATCAAAATGTGGCTGCACAAAAGTAAAAGTGTAGTACAAAAGTTAATTCCAGGTCGAGAGGTTTTGGTGGACGTGAAAAACTCCTTAAAGGACGTTTCTTAGCATAAATAATGAGGGGAAAGGCCCCAAAATCCACAAAAAGGGGTTTCTCGAAAACAATAAATAATGATCTGGAGCCCCGGCTAACTAATTTTTTGTCCCTGCTACATATAGACTATCGAAAACAAGGTTGAAAAAATAAAAGTCAGGCCCATCCAGGCTACACGGAGCAGCGAAGAACAGCCCAAACTGTGTTGTGCGGACTATTTATACATAGCACAAAATTTCCTAGTGTAAAATTTAAAAAAAAATCAGGCTGAAAGAGGTACAGAAAAGGTTTAGCGTGAAAATATTAAATTACGAGATTGTTCGTTTGTTGGTTTTTTTCCGAGGTTTTTTCCTTTTTCAATTATAAAAATTATGACCGCAAAAATCACTCCAGTAGAAAATATTCCTAAGGCGATGGCGACGGATTCGAGATGAACGTGGACGAAAGGTTGATTGGCGACGCATTGGGGTTGGCTCGGAAACCAATATCTTATTAAAGACTAATATTAATATATTCAAATAAAAACTTACGAAGTCATCCTTTTCACTAATCCATGTTCTCTTAGCCTTATCATCCTAAATAAAATAATAAAATAAGTCCACTATGTTTCGGCCTGTGTTGGGCGTAATCGTAATCGCATTATGATTACGATTGTAATCGCAAGTTTCTTAATTACGACTACGATTACAATCGTATTCGTATTTTTTTCTGTGATTACGATTGTAATCGCATTTTTTTAGCGATTACAACCGTAATCGTATTTTTTTTATGCGATTACAATCGTAATCGCATTTTTTTTTTCAGCGATTACGGCGTAATCGTATTTTCGTTAGCGTTTACGGCTCGTATATGACATCAGGTAATCTCGGTAAAAATGTCATATACGAGCCGTAAACGCTAACGAAAATACGATTACGCCCGTAATCGCTAAAAAAAAATGCGATTATCGCAGAAAAAAATACGATTATAATGGTAATCGCAGAAAAAATACGATTACGTTGTAATCGTAAAAAAAATGCGATTACAATCGCAGAAAAAAATACGAATGCGATTGTAATCGTAATCGGATTACGATTACGATATAATTGTAATCGTAATCGTAATTAAGAAACTTGCGGTTAGAATCGTAATTGCGATTACGATTACGCCCAACACTGGTTTCGGCCATAAAAACGTACCCCCTTTTTAACATTTCTCGATTGGGCGAATTTTTTTCCAAATAATTTAAAGTTTTGACTTGAGCAGCAAGAATGACAGAGAGATCGCATTTGTCGTGGTCGGAAAAGCGTTCATTTATCGCGTCGAAAAGAACGGTGTCGACGCTGCAGTAGCCGTAACCTTTAAGAATCCTCCTAAGGCCCTCATCGAGTTTTAAAGGCGGCAAACCACTTTTTGCCACTTTATCAGTAACTGGGCCGCCTATAAGCCGGTGTGCAGTCTAAAATTAAATATTGCTAAACAATTAAAGGTATTAAAAAAAGCACCTTTGGGTTGAAATACGGGAGGTCCATGAAATAAGCTTGACGTCACTTTTGATTAGATCGTCGATATTTTTGATCAAAAGTGGGGACTTTGATAAAAGTGCGTTTAGAGTTGCAGCGTTATAATAAGTAGCGACTAGCAGTCCAAGAATAAGAGTGAAAAGAACAATAATTCTTCCTGAAGCATTTTTAGGCGGAGACGGAACTCCCTGAGCCGTCAACGTTCCCACCACCAATAAAACTCCATTCATAAAAGACTTTTCTTTTTTCCCACTCATCATCGACTGGGCCCATTCCGAGATATAATAAGAAACTGCGGAGACCAACGAGACGAAACCTAAAATCATCCAGACCGATGTCGTTAGCTGAAGCGACAGAGCTGAATAAGATCCAATTTTTCTCGGCTGCTTGAAAATAAATATAAAACTAACAAAAGATTAATAAAACTTGAAATTGAGGAAATACTCAAAATTGTAAAGCTGAACCGTCGTATCTGATATATTGACTCTTGTTTCTGTGATCTGCATCGGACCAATCGTAATATTCGTCTCGCCTTTTAAAAGCTGGCCCATCATTCCAGTTTTTGCCTCTCCCCAACCATCAGTAAATTTTATCAACAATCTTCAATTTAAATAACAAAATCAATTTTCAATATTATTTTTTGTTTACGTGTAATTAAACAAATCTGCGAGATGTAGATTTAAATTGTAATAATATCTGTTGGGAATATCTTGACCTTCTTTGTACGTTCTGTCGAGAAATTGGCATGAGAAGTTGGTCTTGTTGTAAATGTCCACTGATGGCTTTTAAAAAATACAATAGAAATAAATTAATTTTAAAACAATACCTACATAAATCCCACCGTAAAAATTAGAGCCTTCTAAATCATATTTTCTGTTTTTTAAATTTTTTTTGAGCCCGAAATCATCAGACATATAAAATGCTTGGACCATTTCAAATTTTGATGTCCCTTTTATCTTTCTGTAGATATCAAAAAAATCAATTTGGTCCCAAGTCAAAGTTAAATCTGTATCCATCCGGATGTCGAATTTTGAGATGGTTTTTAAGCTTTCGGACGACTCGATTTGAATAAGCCAAACGTAACTAATATTAAACATTCTCTGAATTTGAGCTCTCTAAAGAAAAAACAAATTAATTTTTTTTTAATTTTGAACATTTTATACCTCAACGTAAGCCACGTTATGGCTGCAAGTAAGATCCGCAAAAATTCCAACGCGATAAGAAAGCGATTTTAATTTTTCAACATTTCTCAATGAAGAAACCATTTTGTTACCTTTCAATAAAGCTTTCCATAAATTAAACTCCTCTAAAAATATTTAAAACATTCATCAATTTTCTATTAGGTGTACAAAATGAAACTCAGCCACAGGGTAAATTTGAATTTTGTAGATTTTAGCCGAGTTTCATTTTGTACACCTAGTAGTTCATTTTTTCTAAATTTTAAACATTTTAGGCGTTAAAGTCCATCAAAAGTTGACCTTCTCCGTGTAAGAAGGTTATTGAAGTATAACCATTAAGAAGGTTAATTTTTAAAGGCTTGTAAATCGTAAACCGTTACAGATATTGAAAAAATGCACTAAATAAAATCTGTTGGAAATTTAATTCTCTTTAATTTTTATTCTATTCATTTTTTCTCTAGGACGCACTGTTTTCAAGATAAATTTATTTAAAAAAATTATTTTCCGAAAATGGTGCATCCTAGAAAAAATAATTAAGTACAAATTTATAGAGAATTAAATTTCCTACAATTTTTATTTATTAGGTGTACAAAATGAAACTCAGCCACAGGGTAAATTTGAGGCGCTCCGAATACGAAGGGCGAACTCGACATCGGACAAATTTTTTTTTTTCATTTTCTGATTCTTGACCTTTTGAAGAATACACCCATGTAATTTTTATATTGAGTTTCCCATTTTTTCCCCTTTGGTGATTTTTAAAAAACCCTTTTCTCTATGATTCTATGATGATTCTATGATGATTCTAAAATCTCGCCACGAAAATTCCAGAGAGTGACTTTTCTGTCGAGTTCGCCCTTAACAGAAAACTTTAAAATGCGAATATCTCGAAACTACGTTTTGTCGAGTTCGCCCTTCGTATTCGGAGCGCCTCAATTTGAATTTTGTAGATTTTAGCCAAGTTTCATTTTGTGCACCTAATATTTCATTTTCATTACCGTTGATGCCACACGATTTTGTGAAAATCGCGTTTACATTTTTAAATTTAAAAAAGCTCCCAATAATATCACTCGATAAACTCAAGCTAAACGTAAAAAATAAAACAACAAGAATATTTTTTTGTACATTTTTTCTCCAATTTGTGAAGAAAACTGACGTTAAATTTTTGCTAATGGTCTGCTATTATAGCTTTTAGTCGCTTTTGATCTTATTTCCATTTACAAATCTCTTTAATAGAGTTATCATTATTAAAAGCCAACAAAAGGACTTGAAATGCTGTTAAAAAAATGGTTTATCTAAATCGGCTTTTTATTGTGATTTCTTTATTGTCCCTAATTTTGAAAATGGGTAAATAATAAGTTAATAGCCTTAATTGAATATGATTTGAAATTCAAAAGAATGGTATACCAACCTAGCTTAAAAAATTTTTTTCTCATATGAAAATTTCATATGTGAAATTTTTTGTTTATTCACATTTCACTTTAGTTGGAACAATGACAGATTTTTAAAGGAATGCACGTAAAATTTGACACAAGACAGAAAACAGGAAGACTCAGGGTAAAGAAACAAAAAGATGTTTAGCCGACTCTTCACCTTCAATGGGATGTCAGAAGTAAGGGTAAAACCGGTCAAATCACTATTTATTTTTATTTAAACAGGGATTAAAAAGCACCTTAGTGAAAATATGGAAAGACTACGTCGTTTTCTCAAAAAAAAGGCCTTTGAAAGGTTTCGAAAAATATTTTGAAAATGGTAAAGAGAAGGAACAAAAAGAAAAAAAAGAATGCGAAGCAAAAGAAGAGCCAAGAAAAAAAATTACGTTCCAACCCAGCAGTATAAATTAAACAACAGACAATGGAATTTTGGAATTTTCGGCGGGACAAGGTCTTAATTTATAATTTTGGAACTTTTTGATCAATAAATCTTTTTAGCCCTAATCAAAATTTCAAGGATATGGGACCACAAAAAATAGCTTTGTTTGCCCTTTTGGGAGTTGCAGGGCTGGTCGGCTTATATACGTTGATCGACCCTAGGCAGAAAGAAATTTCATGGAAAGAATTTCACAATAAGTATTTTTTGATGATTTTTGTTAAAATGATTTTTTTTTTTTTTACTTTAGCGTTTTGTCCAAAAATATAGTGAACAAAGTGGAAGTTGTTAACAAAAAATGGGTCAGAATACGCCTCATTCCTGGCAGCAGCTATCAAGGAGCGGTATTTAAACAATTGATTATTCAAAATTAATTTCTTTTAAAAAGTCAACTCTTTGGTTTAATATCGGAAGTTTGGATTCTTTCGAGCGAAATTTGGAAAATGCTCAGAATAGTTTGAATATCGAGCCGTCGAACCATCTCCCAGTAGTGTACAAATCGAGGTTGAAGCAAGCAGTTTGTTATATTTACCGCCCACATTAATTTTGTTGGGATTCTTAATTTACACCGTGAGGAAAACCGCCAGTATTATAAGCGCCCACGGTAAAAAATCTGGCGGAATCTTCAGCGTTATGGAGTCAAAAGCGAAACTTGTCCATTCATCTGAAATAAGCGTCCGATTCAAGTACGTCTGAAAACAATAGGTTTCAATTTAATTTTTGAAAAAATAACAGAGATGTCGCTGGTTGTGAGGAAGCAAAAGTTGAAATAATGGAGTTCGTTCATTTTTTAAAAAGTCCATCTCAATATCTTCGATTAGGTGCGAAAATACCTAAAGGAGCGATGTTGACAGGTATGGAATACTTACGTCATTATGTCCCAAAAAGGGAATGCTGGAAATATTAGGTGTACAAAATGAAACTCGGCCAAAATCTACAAAATTCTTTACCCTGGGGCTGAGTTTCATTTTGTACACCTAATAATACTTAACCTTAATTAGGAGGTAATATGACAGTGCTATTAGTGGGAAAAATATCAACTACTTTTTTACTCATTAAATTTCCTCTTGATAAATAACTTTTGCAATAAAACTAACATTATTTTAGGATCAACAATTAACCAACAACAGAGGAAGAAATGACTGTGATAACGGGTATCTCACGACGCGTTTCGGCGTCGTGAGATACCCGTTATCACAGTCATTTCTTCCTCTGTTGTTGGTTAATTGTTTGATAATAAAATCAATTTGCGTATAGCAATAAAAATTAAAAAATGTAAAGTAATGCCTTGGCAGCAGTTCTGTCATAAAAACCAACAAGGAGGTGGTGAGTGGCTCTATCTCTTAGAGAAGTGGCGGCGTTGAAGTTTTTGGGGGACGAGTTGTCTCCAGCTTCCCGCAGTTTCCACTAATTCTCTCGTAGATAGGTCCACAGAGAAAAGATAGAAATGATTGTGATAGAGGGAATAGCTCACCTGACGAGGCTTATTAAGCCGAAACGCGTCGTGAGATACCCGTTATCACAGTCATTTCTTCCTCTGTTGTTAATTGTTTGATAATAAATCAATTTGCGTATAGCAATAAAAATTAAAAAAAATTATTTTAGGACCTCCTGGAACTGGTAAACGTTGTTAGCTAAAGCAACTGCAGGTGAAGCAAACGTTCCTCTGATTTCTGTGTCGGGTTCAGAATTTGTTGAAATGTTTGTTGGCGTCGGACCTTCAAGAGTAAATTGAGTGATTTATCAATTTTTTAAATTGAGTTTTGTAGGTTCGAGATATGTTCGCTATGGCAAGAAGGAATGCTCCTTGTATATTGTTCATTGATGAAATTGATGCGGTGGGAAGGAAAAGAGTGGTCGGAGCTTCGGAGGTCATTCTGAGCAAGAAACACTTTGAATCAACTTTTGGTCGAAATGGATGGGTTTAATGCGAATTCAAATGTGGTCGTTTTAGCGGCGACGAACAGAGTGGACATCCTCGATAAAGCCTTACTTCGCCCTGGACGATTCGACCGCCAAATATTTGTTTCCGCTCCTGACATAAAAGGACGAGCTTCCATATTTAAAGTGCACCTGAAGCCCTTAAGGTCGTTATTAGACAAAGACAATTTATCGAGAAAGTTGGCCGCGTTGACTCCCGGATTTACGGGAGCGGACGTCGCTAATGTTTGCAACGAAGCAGCCTTGATTGCCGCCCGTAATCTAGACAGTTCGATAAACCTGAAACATTTTGAAAAAGCGATCGAAAGAGTGGTGCTGGGATGGAAAAGAAATCGAACGTTTTACAACCCGAAGAGAAGAAAACGATCGCTTTTCATGAAGCTGGTCATGCGGTTGCTGGATGGTTTTTAAAATATGCCGACCCCCTTTTAAAAGTTTCAATCATCCCAAGGGGAAAAGGATTAGGCTATGCCCAATATTTGCCTAAGAGCAATACCTATACACAAGAGACCAGCTAATGGACAGAATGTGCATGACCTTAGTGGGCGCGTATCTGAAGAAATCTTCTTCAACAGCGTCACCACCGGAGCTCAAGATGACTTAAAAAAGTCACCCAAAGTGCTTATGCTCAGGTATTAAACACAACGAAACTTCATTTCAACCAATTTAATCAGGTAGCACATTATGGGATGAATGAAAAATTGGGTATGATCAGTTTTGAAACGCCTCAACAAGGGGAAATGGTTTTTCAAAAGCCTTATTCGGAGTGTACGGCGCAATTGATTGACAACGAAGTAAGACTTTTGGTCGACGGCGCATTGCAAAGGACAAGAGCTGTTACTTTTGCATAAATCGGATGTAGTGAAGGTAAATTTTTTTCTCGATAATTAGGCTTTTTTTATTGTTTTCTTAAGGTTGCGGAGAGGCTTCTCGAGCAGGAAGTGTTGAGCCGTGAAGACATGATCGAACTGCTCGGGCCGAGGCCGTTCCGGAGAAATCGACTTACGAGGATTTCGTCGAAGGTACGGGTCGTTTGAAGAAAACACCACTTTACCGATCGGACTTCGTACGTGGAATAAAGGAAGCGAAGGATCTGCTCCGACTTCACCGAGAGAACCGCCGGCGCCTCCTTCATCTCCTCCTTCTCCTCCACCAACGAATCCGCCGACACGTCGACCCCAAACTTCACTTTAGTCTTTCTCGGAGAAAATGCCTTTAAAAATTTTGTTTCAATAAAACACACGTCTTTAAATACTAATCAGATGTTAATACAAATGATTTATTTAAGCCAGGGTTCCCTAAAGTGTGGTCCCCCCTAAAAATCGCTGGGAACAGAGTCTTCAAAAAACGAAGCGTTTATACCAGAAAACCCCAAAGAAGTCTGTGGTTTTCACCGGAACACCATTTTGTAGAATTTGACCAATTGCCGTATTTAAGAGCATTGTAGAAGGAAGCCGATCAGTATATGTCAAATATTGAATTTGGCGGGATCACGATAGGATGCCCCTCCGAATTTGATTAAAAATTGGTTTAGTTATTTATTTACCAAACTTTTTTGATAATTAATCGCTTTTCTTATCGAAATTTACAGTAATAATAACAAGAAAATAATATTTTATTATTTTGAATTGACATGGAGGCAACACTGATTTTCTGTTTGTTTAATTTTATTTTATTTTGAATACCTCAGTCAAGTTGCCCAAGTCAATTAATTTTTGAGACTTTTATATTTTAAAGGGTTTATTTTCTATATTTTGTACTTTTTAGATAGATATATTTTAATTTTCCGTTAGTTTTGTTTGTCAGCCGCTAGAAACCATTTAGACTTGCGATTTTTCAATGTTTAGTTCGTTGGAAGAGTGATGTTTGTTGATGTTGAAGTGGAAGTAAAGAACCGATGATGAGTTTGACGCTTGATTTAAAAAGTGACGGGATCCAGCCTTAAATTTAAATGGCTCAACTTTGTCCGTCTTATTTGTTGTTTTTTTCCATTTTAAGTTTCGCTTCCGTCTCTTTTGCCGACCACGTCTGTCCTTTCAGGTCTGTGTCTGA
>JACGAQ010002040.1:0-47060 GCA_014119065.1 Orius insidiosus
TGTTTTCCATTTCATCGGAAAACATGTGCTCTGCTCTTGTCGAAAGGTCGTTCGGACTTGTCGTGTTTTGTAGTTTGTACGGCATCAATGGCGGCTGAAAATGTTCCCTGTTAGTAATTTGCAATTCTGCTTAAGAACCAGAGAACAGCGAAATTGTGGAGGGGGGGCTTATTTTTTTGGCGGGGTTTCATCATGTTTTCTCTCATCTGAAAACATGTGTTCTGCCCTTGTCAGGTCGTTGGGGAACGACGTGCTTTGAAGGTTATACGGCAACAATGGGCCGAAAATACCGTCCGTTAAAAATCGATTTTATATGATTAAAAAAATCGATTTTCAAGCACCTTTAAAAACGTTTCCTCAGCCTTTCTGCTGAAATAACCTCTAAAGGCGTTTTCCTTGGACTTTCTGCTGAGAACAATGTTTAAAGGCGTTTTCCTGGGTATAGCGAAGAAAGCCGAACGGGACGAGCTACTCTGGAGTACCATTCGTTTGAACTTACTTTCATTTTATTTGGGGTTTCGCTTGATTGAGGTCGTTTCACACTAAATCTTCAATGTCGTCATGAAGAGATGTTCGTTTCTGGCCGAAGATAAGTCGTTGACCATCGGCTTGAATCCCATATTTAGCGCCATCTGAAAGAAACGATAGAATTTTGGAGTTTGAGAAAGTTCGTATTTTACCTCCATGTTATTGTTAGGTTGCGTAAGCGGAGATGATCTAGGCGAACTGTCTACAGGACTGGGAGAATGTAAGACGAGGTTGTTTCCGTTGGCGCAGTGAGCGGCGGCGGCTGCAAAGAATCCAAAATTGGGAGAGCGATTGTGAAGATGTGGGGACGTGTGCTCCTGTCCGGGCGCATGCTGTTGATGGTTATGGTGATGATGGTGGTGTTGTTGTGCGGCCGCAGCGAGCATCTGCTGCCGTAAATTCTGAGCGACTGCGACGACCGCCGCAGCAGCTGATTTGGAGAAACGCCTCCCGCGCTTACTGAATCCGAACCGGCCGCACTTCCTGGTCCGCTTCCTCCTCCGCTACCTCCACCGCTGCTGCTGTAGTTATGTGCCGCTTCCTGTCCGCGTTGTGGTTTCTTATTACGTTCAAATAAAAAGTGCAAATTGTAACACACAGGACGTGAAATTGGGTGGAAAGAACTCTTTTTACATACCTGTTGAAGTCTGTGATAATTGAGCCCCATCGGTTCCTCTTTCATATGTTGAGGATCGCGAAAAACGACCGCACGGATCACTCCTCTGATATGGTCTTCAGGCCAGATTCCCAATCCTCTGCGGCCTCCCTCTTCCCTTCGGCCTCAGGTCTAAACAAAAAAGTTGAATTCAACACATGTTCTGAGTCTGAAACGTTTAGAACATAAAAGACAATAGGAAAGGCAGAGTAAAGGAATTTATGCAAATGACAGAAATGTCATCAAGAACCTATTGTCTTATAGAAGTATTGTGTAAGATAGTCTCTACCCCATTACAAACTTGGAGGAGTCATTCATCTGCACTTTCTAATTCAACTTTTTTATTTTAAGCAAATCAAAATTTAAAAAAAAATCCAGATTTTATTTCTCTGATAAAACATTAAATAAACGTTTAATTAAAAGCTATTGAATAACATGCATACCCGATTAGTTACGTATATTTAAAATGCTACAGGTGTTTAGCCTTTTAACACCGTTTTTTCATTAAACTCCCTTTTTGTATGGACATCCAATTAAATAAAATCGGATTCTGTTTTTTTTAACAGGATGATACTTTATATAAGCAGGAGCAGATGAAAAGGAAATGAAGAAAAATCATAGTGGCGGACTGGGTTATAGGAAGGCGCAAAAACTTAGCGATGAACGAGAAAAAGGGTGCTAGGTAGGGTTGATTCGATATGGCCTTCCTTCCGATATTTTAAAATCCGATATATCGGAAGGAAAATATCGGATAAACCGATATATCGGAAGGAAATATCGGATGAACCGATATATCGGAAGGAAAATATCGGATGAACCGATATATCCGAAGGTAAATATCGGATAACCGATATATCGGAAGGAAAATATCGGATGAACCGATATATCGGAAGGTAAATATCGGATAAACCGATATATCGGAAGGAAAATATCGGATCAACCGATATATCGGAAGGAAAATATCGGATCAACCGATATATCGGAAGGAAAATATCGGATCAACCGATATGTCGGAAGGTAAATATCGGATGAACCGATATCGGAAGGTAAAATATCGGATAAACCGATATGTCGGAAGGAAAATATCGGATAACCGATATGTCGGAAGGAAAATCGGATCAACCGATATCGGAGGAAAATATCGGATAAACCGATATGTCGGAAGGAAAATATCGGATAAACCGATATGTCGGAAGGAAAATATCGGATCAACCGATATGTCGGAAGGAAATATCGGATCAACCGATATGTCGGAAGGAAAATATCGGATCAACCGATATGTCGGAAGGAAAATATCGGATAAACCGATATATCGGAGGAAAATATCGGATAAACCGTTATATCGGAGAAAAATATCGGATAAACCGATATATCGGAAGGAAAATATCGGATAAACCGTTATACGGGAAGGAAAATATCGGATAAACCGATATATCGGAAGGAAAATATCGGATAAACCGATATATCGGAAGGTAAATATCGGATGAACCGATATATCGGAAGGAAATATCGGATAATCCGATATGTCGGAAGGAAAATATCGGATAAACCTATATATCGAGGAAAATATCGGATAACCGATATATCGGAAGGAAATATCGGATGAACCGATATATCGGAAGGAAATATCGCAAATATCGGAAGAAGAATATCGCGATAATTCCGATATAAAATCGTATCGGAAAATATCGGATAACCGATATATCGGAAGGAAAATATCGAATAACCGATATATCGGAAGGAAAATATCGGATGAACCGATATATCGGAAGGAAATATCGGATAATCCGAATGTCGGAAAAATATCGGATAAACCGATATATCGAGGGAAAATATCGGATAACCGATATTCGGAAGAAAATATCGTATCGGAAGGAAATATCGATGGAAGGAAATATCGGATAACCGATATATATCGGAAGGAAAATATCGGAAGAAAATATATATATCGGAAGAAGGATGAGGATAAAACCGATACATCGGAAGGAAATATCGGAAATATCGGAAGAAATCGGATCGATATATCGGAAGTATCGCAACAACCCTAGTGCTAGGCAGAACGGTTTTTGCGTTTTTGATTGATTTTAGAGTACCCCCGCGCCAGTCCGCCTCTGAATTCCATAACATGCAGTTACAATTAGGTTTCCATACGTTCCATCGTACCTGATCCTCCGTCGGCGGATGGTCCGAGCATATTGTGAACGCGATTGGCGTAGAGAACGAACGTCGGGTAAGGAATATCGTATTTCCTGGCAGCCTGCGAAAGGCTTAAACCTTCTTTTAAGACGGAAAGTATCGCTTCGGCCATCGTCTCGGGCCTCCATGATTTAAGAGGACCTCGCTCCCGAAACCTCAAATTATGGACGAGACTCTGATTCGTATTCCAGCACTTCTGCCACATCGACTGCAATTGATACTGGTAACTGTCTGCTGAAAAAGACAAAAGTTTTTCATTAAACCTTCACTTTTAGCTATGTATCTCTTACCGGCCAGCGATGATGTCGATGCTCCTAACCAAGCGTGTGAAGATTCCAACATTTTTGCCTGTGAACAAAAAGGAAAACTATTACCAACCGGTTTCAGATCACCTTCTTTAGAGTAATCATTCCAATAAATCACAATGATTATAGATATTTATAAAATTTAGCGTTTATGAGGCGTTTTATCAGTAAAAATGACAAAAGAGCAATAAAAATGTTTACAAGACGAAAAAAGGAGTGCCTTAGGCTATGCCTATTTTAATCTCAGCATCTCCATGACTCGTTAAAATGATGCATTGTACCACCGGTCCCTTCTCCAAAGGTGATGCCCCCTGTCTTTTTATCAAACCCATCAGTACACGCGAAAAAGTGGGGAGGTTTCAAAAGATAACAATACAAAAAGGGGTCAGCGTACGTTTCAAAGTACAAGAAAACGATACAATCTTAAAGGTTTCCTCAATTTTCCGTTCAGCCGCTCACAATAAATAACCAAGGAAGGTTATTATCTTATAAATTATTATCGGGGATTGGACTCGAAATCCCACGAACCCTTTTGTTTTCGATATCATAATAACCATTGATTTATCTTTTATTGTTCACGCATTTTCAAAAATTTTTTTTTTACTTTAGAAACCCTGACTAAATAATAACCGTCGGCGGTTGAGTGCGGGGATATGTAGTAATGGCTCCCTCTCACAAACCCAAGGAATTAATAATTAGATTAACCCTCACTAAAACATCAGGACAAGACCGCAGCCATACCCTCAAACCACATCACAACTACTACATACCTATTTATACACAAAAATTATTTTTTCGCCATATTTAATCATTTTATAAATAATTTCTTTTTTTTATTTAATTTTCAGAAAACAAGGTTGGGCTTTATATTTAATTTAAACTTAATTCTATTTGCTGGAATATTTTAAATTAGATGAATAAAACTTGGGCGGTACAGGGGGGAAAAAAAGGGGGACGTTTAAATAAAATTAAGAATAATTTAATTCTCTCTTCACCTTTTTTTTAATATATATTATTTTAATTAAAACATTCAAATTTTTGTAGATTGCAATAAAAGAATTTTTTTAATTAAAGAGAAACAAACGCTATCTTTTGAGAGTCTGAAGAAGCTTAAATGGATTGTAGTAAGAAAAAAATTTCCCTTTAGAATCCGTGCTTTATGTTAAATTAATTGTTTTAAGTCGAGTTTTTGCAGGTCGTTGAATATTATAACCGTGTTGTCGAGTGGGTCCAATATAAATACTGGTACTTGTCCTCCTCTCCGATAAGGAATATGTATATTGCCTCGTTTGAGGATTTATAGCCTTAGGTACGCCCCTTAAACCCCCCTTCTGCGACTATTTACCTTGTTCCATAACTCTTTTTTTTCTTTCTTCCGATATATGCGCTCTTTTAATTATGCTCTCGTTTCTTGAGTTATAAATGTCGCCCGATCTTAATCGGAAAGTACGAAAAACAATAGTCCCGAACAATAATTTTTAAATAATGAAAAAGGGAGGCTTTTTTCTGTGGAACACTTCAGATTTTGCGATTATTTCCCCTTCATTTTTAACTTCCATGAAGTTATTGTGATACCCTCCACGTTTTAGTGGAAGGGTCTTTAGGTTTTTGGTGAAGAATCCCTCGTAAAAAGACACCGCAATCTGTTTAAAAAGCTTACGCGTGACTTTTTATGGCTAGAAAGTGGGTTTTGGTGAAGAATCCCTCGTAAAAAGACCACGCAATCTCTTTAAAAAGCTTACGCGTCACTTTTTATGGCGAGAAAGTGGGTTTTTGGTGATTAATCCCTCGTAAAAAGACCCCGCAATCTCTTTAAAATGCTTACAGGTCACTTTTTATGGCCAGAGAGGGGTTTTTGATGAAGAATCCCTCGTAAAAAGACACCGCAATCTGTTTAAAAAAGCTTACGCGTGACTTTTTATGGCTAGAAAGTGGGTTTTGGTGAAGAATCCCTCGTAAAAAGACCACGCAATCTCTTTAAAAAGCTTACGCGTCACTTTTTATGGCTAGAAAGTGGGTTTTGGTGAAGAATCCCTCGTAAAAAGACCCCGCAATCTCTTTAAAAAGCTTACGCGTCACTTTTTATGGCTAGAAAGTGGGTTTTGGTGAAGAATCCCTCGTAAAAAGACCACGCAATCTCTTTAAAAAAGCTTACGCGTCACTTTTTATGGCTAGAAAGTGGGTTTTGGTGAAGAATCCCTCGTAAAAAGACCACGCAATCTCTTTAAAAAGCTTACGCGTCACTTTTTATGGCTAGAAAGTGGGTTTTGGTGAAGAATCCCTCGTAAAAAGACCCCGCAATCTCTTTAAAAAAGCTTACGCGTCACTTTTTATGGCTAGAAAGTGGGTTTTGGTGAAGAATCCCTCGTAAAAAGACCCGCAATCTCTTTAAAAAGCTTACGCGTCACTTTTTATGGCTAGAAAGTGGGTTTTGGTGAAGAATCCCTCGTAAAAAGACCCCGCAATCTGTTTAAAAAGCTTACGCATCACTTTTTATGGCCAGAAAGTGGGTTTTTGGTGAAGAATCCCTCGTAAAAGGACCCCGCCATCTATTTGAAAAGCTTACGCGTCACTTTTTGGTTAACCAAAATATGAATTTTCAAAATTGGATAATTGAACAGCCGCATTTTTCCTGCTCGTTTTTTCCCCTCCGATTTAAACGATGAAATTTAAATAATAAAAGGGGAAGTTTATGTGTAGCACTAGAGATTTCGTGATAGCTTTATATTTTTTTTCGGATAAAAGATTTGTCGACCACCCCTGAGGGAGTTTCGCTTTTTTTGTCTTGAGAGTTTCACACTGCAAGTGTTTCGTTTTAAAATCTGGCGTAAAAAGGAACATATGCGGAAGGGTTTCATTGTGAAGATGATAGAGGGTGAGTTTGGATAGATACATATTTAATGGTGAGGGATGCGTCTGAGAGGGACGACGTGTATTGTCAGGTCAAATTGGTTGCGAGTAGGGGAGGTGGATCTTTTTTTAAAAAAGAAAAAGAGAGGGGGTTATAATTATTACCCTTTTTCTCTTTTTAAGACGGAACCGCCCGCAACAAATCCCGCTATTATCAACCGGCTGTTGACAAAGCGGCTTAAACAACCCCCCGAACGACTCGAGTGTAAAACGTTAAGACTCTTCAAACCTTTTTTTTCAACTCGGAATTTTATTGAAATATTCCATGACTGATGCCCGTTAAATGAAGACTGATGATGTGAGACGGCGGCTTTTCCCGTACGCATACCGAAATTAGACAGATGGGGCTTGAGAAACCACAATGCTAATATAATATTATGTAAATACTCAAGTCGGAAACCATCAATAGAACGGCTCCGAGTCTCCCGCCCTCTCTTTGTCTAATACGCGACGGAAAATGATGTATAACTCGGCTGAAACGCATTAATTTCGCTAGGATTTAACCCCTTCCCGCAACCTCCCTTCTCTTCAACAACTACCTTAGCACCTCTTCATTACATCCCTTTAATTTATCATCCTTATCTAGAAATATAAGCTTTTACTCAAACTTTCATACGAAAAAAATCATATTTCTTAACAACATTTTAAGAACGGTTTCCAAAAGGAAAAGAGTGGCCCCTTCCGTAAAGGAGTTATAATTTTTTTAAATGGCTTTTCGTCAATTTTTTGGTGTAGAAACTCCCGTTTAATCAGGTTGACCGGGAGTTAAACATCTTTTTGACCGGTTTTTGGGGCGTTGTCATCGATTTTCTGGTGTAGGAACACCCTTATAATCAGGTTAAAGGGCGTTAAAAACATCTTTACCGGCTTTGGGTCGTTTTCGTCAATTTTCTGGTGTAGAAACACCCGTTTAATCACGTTGACCGGGAGTTAAACATCTTTTTGACCGCTTTTTGGGTCGTTTTCGTCGATTTTCTGGTGTAGAAACACCCCTTTAAACAGATGCACGGGCAGTAAACATCTCTTTTACCGGGTTTTAGGTTATTTTCCTCGATTTTTGGTCTAGACACCCATTGTATCAGATGTCCGAGCGTAAAACTCTCTTTTACCGGCTTTTGGGTTTTTTCGTCGATTTTTTGGTGTTGAAACACCTCATTAAACATGTGCCCGGGTGGTGAACATCTCTTTTACCGGGTTTTGGGTCATTTCCCTCGATTTTTTGGTCAAGAAACACCCATTGAATCAGGTGTCCGGACGTAAAACTCTCTTATACCGGCTTTTGGGTCGTTTTCGTCGATTTTTGGTGTAGAAACACATTTTTAAACAAGTGCCCGGGTGGTGAACATCTCTTTTACCGGGTTTGGGTCATTTTCCTCGATTTTCTGGTGTAGAAACACCCTTTTGGAAAGGTGCACGGGCGGTAAACATCTCTTTTACCGGATTTTTGGTCGTTTTCGTCGATTTTTGGTATAGAAACATCCTTTAAAAAGGTGCACGGGCGGTAAACATCTCTTTTACCGGATTTCGGGTAGCTTTCGTCGATTTTTGGTGTAGAAACACATCTTTAAACAGTGCCCGGGTGGTGAACATCTCTTTTACCGGGTTTCGGGTCATTTTCCTCGATTTTCTGGTGTAGAAACACCTTTTAACAGGTGGACGGGCGGTAAACATCTCTTTTACCGGATTTTTGGTCGTTTTCGTCGATTTTCTGGTATAGAAACACCTTTTAAAAAGGTGGACGGGCGGTAAACATCTCTTTTACCGGATTTTTGGTCGTTTTAGTCGATTTTCTGGTGTAGAAACTTTTAAAAAGGTGCGGGCGTTAAACATCTCTTTTACCGGATTTCGGGTAGCTTTCGTCGATTTTTTGGTGTTGAAACACCCGTTAAATCAGGTTGATCGGGGTTTTGGTTATTTTATTCGATTTTCTGGTCTAGAAAAACCCATTTTTAAAATCTCCTGTACATAAAAAATTAAATTGCTCTTTTTTGACGGGGGGGTGTCATGAAAATCTAAAATTAGAAAATTTGTTTAGTCTAGAGGCCCATTTGGTCTCAAGCCTAATAATTCCTTTTATTTATTTATAAAAGCCTTCGGAAGTAGCCCAATCGAATTATCCATCATGAGTAGATCTCACTCATCAAAAGGGGGGGGGGGGGGCGCGTAAAAACTATAATTTAACTTCTCCAATATCTGAGAATTTGACAGATGTGTGAAGTTGAGCAATAATGAAAATGGCCGGGTTTCCGGTGGCTATAATTTGACGAGAGAGGGATTTCCGAGGATGATCGCCACCGTTGGACATTTAAGCCAAGGAAGGCTTAATGAGCTCTAACGACCAAGTAAAATACTCACATTAATCACACTGGGGGATCATTTACTCAGTGAATAACCTCATATCAAATTCTTAGAATTCCCAACTTTTGTTTATTAAACTTTTTTTTTTTGTAAAATTAAATAAAATATGCAATAGAAAGCGCGGAGTCATTCTGAAGGGGTCAATTTTGACATTTCACCTAAAGGCACTCCCACACTATAATTTTTTCCCCATACTTATTTTTAAAAAAAATTAGAAAGCGATTTATCGAAGAAACAATTGTCTCGGTGTTTTCGGAAAAGACTGCGGGGTAAAAAACCCAGCGAAACTGTTTAATGGGTCGTAAAACCGTTCGAGCACCTTATAATGGGGAGTCGAGACGTTCCGAAGACGGGTTTTGAACTCCCATTGACTTATATGACGACTTAGAAATCTCGCTTCTAATACTAAGTAGCAAACGCATAAAACGTGCCGAGTTTTCAATTCTCATAAATGGTAACGAACGCCTTTTTTAAATTAGATGGAAGCCAGAAGAGGAAAAAAAGAATTTGATATAGAACAGATTAAGTAAACATCTTTTGGTCTTCCAGAGATTGTTTATGATAACTTTTTGAAGAGAGGAAGAGGGGAAAACCGTTTCCAAAACGTTTTACACGCTTCATGACTCATCGCGTGGCGAGGTAAAATACCCGGACTTCCTTCCTTGACTCAAAACGCCGCTTTCCGTTAAACGGGTAAATCTTAAAATACTTCCAACTCTTCCAACTGGAACGTTCAATATTAAAATTATGCTCAAAATATTAACTTGAAGAATAATCCGACGGAGTCCGTACTGTGCACACTTAAAAGGTAATAGGATTTCAAACGTTTTTTAAAAGGTCTTTTACAAATGTAAAAGCCTACGCGTCACTTTCTATGGCCAAAAAGTGGGTTTTTGGTGAAGAATCCCTATTCAAAGGAAGCCGCAATCTCTTTGAAATGCTTACAGGTCACTTTTTATGGCCAAAAAGTGGTTTTTGGTGAAGAATTCCTCGTAAAAAGACCCCGCAATCTGTTTAAAAAGCTTAAAGGTCACTTTTTATGGTCAAAAAGTGGGTTTTTGGTGAAGAATCTCTCGTAAAAAGACCCCACAATCTCTTTAAAAAGCCTACGCGTCACTTTTTATGGCCAGAAAGTGGGTTTTTGGTGAAGAATCCCTCGTAAAAAGACACCGCAATGTCTCTAAAATGCTTACAGGTCACTTTTTATGGCCAAAAAGTGGTTTTTTGGTGCAGATTCCCTCGTAAAAATACCCCGCAATCTCTTTAAAATGCTTACAGGTCACTTTTTATGGCCAGAAAATGGGTTTTTGGTGCAGATTCCTTTGTAAAAAGACCCCGCAATCTCTTTAAAATGCTTACAGGTCACTTTTTATGGCCAGAAATTGGGTTTTTGGTGAAGAATCCCACGTAAAAAGACCCCGCAATCTCTTTGAAATGCTTACAGGTCACTTTTTATGGTCAAAAAGTGGTTTTTTGGTGAAGAACCCCAATTCAAAAGACCCCGCAATCTCTTTGAAATGCTTACAGGTCACTTTTTATGGCCAGAAAGTGGGTTTTGGTGAAGAATCCCTCGTAAAAAGACCCCGCAATCTGTTTAAAAAGCTTACGCGTCACTTTTTATTTCCAAAAGTGGGTTTTTGGTGAAGAATCCCTATTCAAAAGACCCCTAAATCTCTTTAAAATGCTTACAGGTCACTTTTTATAGTCAGAAAGTGGGTTTTTGGTAAAGAATCCCTCGTAAAAAGACCGCGTTTTTATAACCTTTAAAATGAGTGGTGAACGGACTCTCGAGTTATGGCTTCAAACGTACAAAAAGAAAAAAAAATGAAGCCTCATAGCTCCTAAACCATTTTTCTACGTCAAAAATATAAAACATTTTTGTAGGAAATTTTGTCAGCTAAATTTTTCATATTAATAATTTTTCGTCTCGAGCAACGGTTTCTGTGATAATCGGGGGGGGGGGGGGGGGATTGACCTCCAAACGCCTTTTCTGAGATTTTTAAAGATTTCAAAAACGTCATTTTTTATGAAGTAATAATTTTAAAAAAAAAGTAGGGAATTTCTTTTTCGTCAATCTTTATAAATAGACTTTAAAATAAATACCGGCTCCAGATGTCTTGAGTTATTCGTAGAATTGTTTATTTCTCCTTTAGAAAATTTGTTAATAAATACGTAATGGAAGTGTAAACCATTATATTCTGTTTACATACTTTGATGTTTTATTTAGATCCTGTATAAAAATAAACTTAATTTTTAAAAAATTTTCTAAGAAATTCTTGAATTGTCAAATTAAATTGTTAATGTCAGTCATAGACAAAAAAACGACTTCCTTTTTCTAAGAATGATATTATTGCAATTAAAAATGACGTTATAAAAATCACAATAAATTATTCTTTTTTTCCTGTTGTAGATAAATGATGGGTTTTAAAAGTAACAAGGTAAATTGTGAGTGGTTTTATTATTTCGCTACGTTCGCATGACAAAAAGCCTCCTCTTTTCCCACCTTTCGTGCCCCCCCGTCCCCGCCGCCGCCCCCGATGCCAAACGACATGAGCGTCCACGTACAATTTAATATAAATGCGGTTGAATTAATAATGACCCATTATTCGTCTCACAATACTCGCGTCCAGGGGAAAAACGAATTTGTGCATTCAATTAAAGCTAATGCTTTTCATTTTGTCACTTTGTTAAATCAATATCGTTTTATAAAAAAAAAAGTTCGTAATTTATGGTCAAGGAAAGGATATGTTTGCACGGAAAACAAGTTATAATGGCACCTGGCTAAACAGTAATTATGGAATTTACTCTTGCCCCGGTCAAAATAAGTCGACCGTCTGGTACTAAAGTCAAGATGTATGGGGAAGGCCTCTTCTTGTTTAAACTACGTCTGTTTGTTTGCACTTTGACCAACGGTCACCCTTGTCGGGATATAAATTTTCATAAATTAATTTTCTCATGTTTTAGTTCGCTTGAGTTCAGTCAAGCTAATTGGAAAGAAACTTTAATGAAAAACGCTTTTTTTTGGTCAGAAACAAGGATTTTTCGTGAAGATTCATTCGTTAAAAGGCACCAAAATCTCTTTAAAAGGCTTACAGGTCACTTTTTATGGCCAGAAAGTGGTTTTTTAGTGAAGAATCCCTATTCAACGGACACCGCAATCTCTTTAAAATGCTTACAGGTCACTTTTTGTGGCCAGAAAATGGTTTTTTGTCGCAGATTCCCTCGTATAAAGACCCCGCAATCTCTTTAAAATTCTTACACGTCACTTTTTATGGCCAAAAAGTGGTTTTTGGTAAAGAATCCCTCGTAAAAAGACCCCACAATCTCTTTAAAATGCTTACAGGTCACTTTTTATGGCCAAAAAGTGGTTTTTTGGTAAAGAATCGCTCATAAAAAGAAGCCGCAATCTCTTTAAAATGCTTACAGGTCACTTTTCATGGCCAGAAAGTGGGTTTTTGGCGAAGAATCCCTCGTAAAAAGAGCCCGCAATCTGTTTAAAAAGCTTACCGGTCACTTTTTATGGCCAGAAAGTGGGTTTTTGGTAAAGAATCCCTCATAAAAAGAAGCCGCAATCTCTTTAAAATGCTTACAGGTCACTTTTCATGGCCAGAAAGTGGGTTTTTGGCGAAGAGTCCCTCGTAAAAAGACCCCCAATCTCTTTAAAAAAGCTTACGCGTCACTTTTTATGGCCAGAATGTGGGTTTTTGGTTAAGAATCCCTCGTAAAAAGACCCCGCAATCTCTTTAAAAAGCTTACGCGTCACTTTTTATGGCCAGAAAGTGGTTTTTTGGTGAAGAATCCCTCGTAAAAAGACCCCGCAATCTCTTTAAAATGCTTACAGGTCACTTTTTATGGCCAGAAAGTGGGTTTTTGGTAAAGAATCCCTCATAAAAAGAAGCCGCAATCTCTTTAAAATGCTTACAGGTCACTTTTCATGGCCAGAAAGTGGGTTTTTGGCGAAGAATCCCTCGTAAAAAGACCCCACAATCTCTTTAAAATGCTTACACGTCACTTTTTATGGCCAAAGTGGTTTTTTGGTAAAGAATCCCTCATAAAAAGAAGCCGCAATCTGTTTAAAATGCTTACAGGTCACTTTTCATGGCCAGAAAGTGGGTTTTTGGCGAAGAATCCCTCGTAAAAAGAGCCCGCAATCTGTTTAAAAAGCTTACCGGTCACTTTTTACGTCCAGAAAGTTGGTTTTTGGAAATGATACCCTTGTCAAGAGGCACCACCATCTCTTTAAACTCGTCAGAACTGGGCAATCACACTTTGTAAGCGAAAGAAAAATGGTTCTGCGAGTGAAAAGCAACATTTTTTTGATTTGATTTGTTTAAGTGGAAACAGACATTGAGATTGAGGTCTTTTTCTCTCTTAAATCAAAGAGTGTGGGGTAAAAAAAAGGACGGGTCCGAACCGGGCGAACATTGATCAAAATCTCAACGTAGAGACACCCGAGGTTTCTTCTCCAATTAGCATTTATATCCCCTTTTCGCCTACGCCGGACGTCTCTGTATGTTTTGAACTCGTAGAACAATTTAATTTCTCCCGACCTCCCCATAACTTACTTGAGGCGTGGAACAAATTGATTATCAAACGTCACTTTTACGAAATAAAACATTTTTTATGTGGAATTTTTTCGTTAAATAACGGGACGTATTTAATTTAGACCTTCTCCCCTTTTATATCATCATTTTTTCTTCTCTCCCCTTGGTAAATACATTTTGCGCAGCTCCGCATAGTTTTTCAAGTATTTTAATTTTTCTCTCCTCTGTTAAATGTGTAAATTAAACCTTTCACCACACAAAAAGGAAAAAAAAGGAGAGTGTTTAACTCAAAAATACTAAACTAATATTTGACGTCTAAATTAGATACAAAATTTCATAATCTTCGAAAAAAGAAGAAAAAATTTAAAATTTAGGGTTGATAAAATAGTTTCCAGATAAAAGTGAAATGTTTTGAATTATTTTAAATTGATGGGATGTTATTTGTTGGGGCGTTGTTTTCAGGGAACAATATAAAGGATAAATTGAATATTAACGTCCGCCTATAAAGTTTAATTAGAAAGAAAGGCACATGTGAACAAAGGGTTATTTCGTACAAGTGAGCCGTGGGGATTTAGGAAGCGCTCTCTGATACGATTATCCAGTAATAGCTCCCGTCTTATCATTACACCCCCCTTCCCGCGCTTTTCGAGCCTCATTATCATTAATAGGCGTTCTTCCCTCCCTTTCATATTTTACGAGAAACAAAAGTATTGAAAATTTCGGTTCGTATGTGGTAGGAAAAAAGGGCGGTTTTCCTTTTTCCTCCCCCTCTTTTTTTATCTCTACTTCTTTCCCTTTGTCTAGTTTTAATGAATACAAATGGACTTTGCTAATACAATAAACCTCGGCCTTCTCCGGTAATGTAATGAATTTTTTTTTTTAAAGGGAATTAATAAGTTTTTCTTGAATGAAAAGGGAGGGGAAAACTTATATTTAAAACTTATTAAATTTTGTAAAATAAAAAGTTTGTTGATGAGAAAAGAACGGCATCTAAAGGGAAATTTTGTCCTGAGATGCCTCCTTAAAAAGAAGAACAGGAGACAGTGAAATTAATTTGGTCTTGAGCGTCAGAAAATGGGTTTTTGGTGCAGATCCCCTTCTAAAGAGACCCCTCAATCTCTTTAAAATGCTTACGCGACACTTTTTGTGGTCAGAAAATGGGTTTTTGGTGCAGATCCCCTTCTAAAGAGACCCCTCAATCTCTTTAAAATGCTTACGCGTCACTTTTTGTGGTCAGAAAATGGGTTTTTGGTGCGGATTCCCTTCTAAAGAGACCCCGCAATCTCTTTAAAATGCTTACGCACCACTTTTTGTAGCCAGAAAATGGGTTTTTGGTGCAGATTCCCTTCTAAAGAGACTCCTCAATCTCTTTAAAATGCTTACACGTCACTTTTTATGGCCAGAAAGTGGGTTTTTAGTGAAGAATCCCTCGTAAAACGACCACGCATTCTCTTTAAAAAGCTTACGCGTCACTTTTTGTAGCCAGAAAGTGGGTTTTTGGTGCGAATTCCCTTCTAAAGAGATCCCGCAATCTCTTTAAAATGCTTACGCACCACTTTTTGTAGCCAGAAAATGGGTTTTTGGTGCATAATCCCTTCTAAAGAGACTTTAAAAAGCTTACACGTCACTTTTTATGGCCAGAAAGTGCGTTTTTGGTGAAGAATCCCTCGTAAAAAGACCCCGCAACCTCTTTAAAATGCTTATGCGTAACTTTTGTTTCCAGAAAATGGGTTTTTGGTGTAGATTCCCTTCTAAAAAGACCCCGCAATCTCTTTAAAATGCTCAGGCGTCACTTTTTGGGGCCAGAAAATGGGTTTTTGGTGAAGAATCCTTCGTAAAAATACCCCTCAATCTCTTTAAAATGCTTAGGCGTCACTTTTTGGGGCCAGAAAATGGGTTTTTGGTGCAGATTCCCTCGTAAAAAGACCCCGCTATCTCTTTAAAATGCTTACGCGTCACTTTTTGTGGGCAGAAAATGAATTTTTGGTGGATTCCCTCGTCTTTTCCGGGTGGGGGGGGGGGGGGGGTTAGGGACATTTAAAAAACTAAAAATTCCAATTTTTTTATTCCATAATTATTTTGTGAATTATTAATTTTTAAAAGCGAATTTCCCCCGACGTCCCGCCAAAGAAACGTGGCCTGATTAAAAAGCGATTTAAACAGAAACGGCATTTGGAATAAATTAAATAAATTATTGCCATTGCCCCGGTAAGTGAATAACATATGTAGGACTCCTCATGAATATAGATTATAAATTTTAACAAAGAGAAAATATTTTTTTAATGAAATAACGCTGAACCTACGCCCGTGTTCTGAGTGACATCTTCCTAATAATTCCTTTATATTTATTAATCGTTCTATAAATATTAAAACGCGTAGGAAGTAATAAAAGAAAAGGAATTTGTTTTTTTTATATTATAAAAATTAATCAAAGATTCAAGTTGTAATTTAAACGAATAAATCAATCAGATTGTGTATCTAGAGAAAATAATTATAGCCCCACCGATGTCGTAATTATGGACAATTACAGGAAAAAGCAGAGGATGGAAAAAAAGGGGGGGCTTATTGTTTTCGATGTACAATTAAATAAGAATGTGATTCTATAGAATTAATTACAAATAGGTAGAAATCACTGTCATCCTGGAACTTATTTGTATCAGTTATTACGTTCAACATAAAAAAATGAACAAAAAATATCGATTCTTTAATTTTAAATCGGATATTTTGTGGGAGGTAAATCAAGGTTATCCTTAGTGAACCTTCACGCTGAAGACGTTTGGACACTATAAATAAAACTTTTCAATTCGGTAATATTCTTTAATTTTAAATGGGATATTTTGTGGGAGGTAAATCAAGGTTATCCTTAGTGAACCTTCACGGCTGAAGACGTCACGTTTGGACACTATAAATAAAACTTTTCAATTCGGTAATATTCTTTAATTTTAAATGGGATATTTTGTGGGAGGTAAATCAAGGTTATCCTTAGTGAACCTTCACGGCTGAAGACGTCACGTTTGGACACTATAAATAAAACTTTTCAATTCGGTAATATTCTTTAATTTTAAATGGGATATTTTGTGGGAGGTAAATCAAGGTTATCCTTAGTGAACCTTCACGGCTGAAGACGTCACGTTTGGACACTATAAATAAAACTTTTCAATTCGGTAATATTCTTTAATTTTAAATGGGATATTTTGTGGGAGGTAAATCAAGGTTATCCTTAGTGAACCTTCACGGTTGAAGACGTCACGTTTGGACACTATAAATAAAACTTTTCAATTCGGTAATATTGTTTAATTTTAAATGGGATATTTTGTGGGAGGTAAATCAAGGTTATCCTTAGTGAACCTTCACGGCTGAAGATGTCACGTTTGGACACTATAAATAAAACTTTTCAATTCGGTAATATTCTTTAATTTTAAATGGGATATTTTGTGGGAGGTAAATCAAGGTTATCCTTAGTGAACCTTCACGGCTGAAGACGTCACGTTTGGACACTATAAATAAAACTTTTCAATTCGGTAATATTCTTTAATTTTAAATGGGATATTTTGTGGGAGGTAAATCAAGGTTATCCTTAGTGAACCTTCACGGTTGAAGACCGTTTGGACACTATAAATAAAACTTTTCAATTCGGTAATATTCTTTAATTTTAAATGGGATATTTTGTGGGAGGTAAATCAAGGTTATCCTTAGTGAACCTTCACGGTTGAAGACCGTTTGGACACTATAAATAAAACTTTTCAATTCGGTAATATTCTTTAATTTTAAATGGGATATTTTGTGGGAGGTAAATCAAGGTTATCCTTAGTGAACCTTCACGGCTGAAGACGTCACGTTTGGACACTATAAATAAAACTTTTCAATTCGGTAATATTCTTTAATTTTAAATGGGATATTTTGTGGGAGGTAAATCAAGGTTATCCTTAGTGAACCTTCACGGTTGAAGACGTCACGTTTGGACACTATAAATAAAACTTTTCAATTTCCATAAAACAAAAGTTTTTAATAATAAAAAAAATTCTTTCAATTTTCATCAGAAGTTAAGAAGCTCAATTTTAAATTTCATCTAAATTTAAATATCCCCTTGGAAAAACTCTTGGGTTAAAGAAGTTTTCTTTATAAGGCTATAAATATGAAAATAATGAGAAGAAGATGAGAATATTGTAATGTGGTCTTTGAGGAGTGGGTGAGAAAAGGGGTAGAAAATGGGGTGGGGCGGAGGGGGGCGAGTTTTGATATAGTATCAACATCGGGGGGGGGGGGGGGGGGAGAAGTCCCTAAGATGTGACACTAAAATCAAATTACCTGTTAATATTGTTGCCAAGATACTTGAGCTCATGCAATTTGGCTTCCCTGTCACTAGAATTATTGATTCAGGGAGTTTCTTCACTTATAAAACGAGCGAAAAATGATTTTCTTAAAATAAAAGGGAAATTTTCTCAATGAAATGGCAAGACAACTTCTGCCAAAGAGCCATCCTCGCATGTGCGAAATGTTATAAAATGTAGAAGTTTAGAACTTGACAGTTCATCATAAGCTAAGGCGAAGGACACACGTGGAATGTCCATAGCTTATAGTGCGTCCAACAGCAAGGAAAAAGCTCCCTAAGGGCGAAGAAACGCGTGCCCTTAGTTAATGGTGAACTGCGTTATGTCGAAGGGTGTCCTCCCAAATGACGTGTTTTTAAAAATAAGAAATTTGAAATTTACGAAGCACCCCAGAGTCGGACAGATGTTTAATAACAGTATGTAAATTTGATATCCGGTCCATGCGGAGGTGTCAGAGGATGTGAATTATTGACGTAACAGTACGTATGAGCGCATAGGACAGTCGAGGTGAACCTCTCCGAATCATTTATAAGGTATGTAGCCGTGGAGGGGTAGTGGAATTAGAGCGGAATGTAGATGATGATGACTTTCATCCCCCACACCCTCCTTCCCTTAGAAGCGAAACCCGCGAGATCCGAATGCCCCATGACAAATACCATCCGTGTCTCTAAATGTTCGAAACCCCATTGGTACACCTCCCGACAAAGATATTCTATTTAAAACCGAATGTGTCATCCCCCGCTCGCTGATTTCTGGCCGATCCTTTCAGTCAACGTTCACGTCACATTCCGGAGTTCGCCGGACGACAAAACATCCACGATGAAAGGGAAACCCTGATATATCAAATTAACAACCTGCACTCTATATCCCCATCTTCATACAGACAATTGACAGACTACATAATCTCAAAATATTCTAAATTCAAATAAAAATCAATAAAAAGTGATATATTCCACCACATTTGTCCAGTTTACTCTAAAAAATTTTAAAGGGAAAAAATATGAGCAGACACCACGCGAGCGGGCGCGATCTGACGGCGATAACAGAGCAAACAGACTATCAAATGTTTAAATATGAAGACGAATTTTATTTATTTATTTTTTTGTGTGCCTCCCACGGGATGTAATTTATTATCCGATCACCTGCCCGGGCGATATTTGTTTTATTCAACGCCTCCCCGTCCGGGCGATAAATAATAAACATGTATTTTATTTTATCAGGGGTTTACACAGGCCCGGATCGCCTCACCCCCAACGAAAATTAATGGTTTAATTGTACTATTAAACAAACAACGTTCAATATATTTGTTTTATTAGTGTCATTTTTTAAAACTTATGTTCAGTACATCTGAGCCAACAGGCCGCGAAATATCCATTTTTATGATGTAGAAATGATGGCCAAGAGTTCTTCTACTTCGCCTGGTCAGGCCCCACAAAAAAGGCGTGAATTTGTCCAGACTATACCCCCCCCCCCCCTCCCAGCAACAAAAGCGTTCCAAGTGTTCAAAAGTCGAATGAGAAGTCGCCGCCATGTAACCCGGAATAACCTTTAGCGACGGATAACCGTAGAGATAACCTCCTGATCACGATTTTTGAGGGGTTGATCCTCCCCCAAAAACCGTAAATGGAGGGTATTACAATATGTAACTTCTCTCTCGCAAGATCAACTAGAGGAAATACTTTTCAATGTGAAGTCAGGTTGACTGTTTTATTTAAATCTGTCAAAAGTCCAGATTCCCCCCCCCCCCCTCCTGCAACAAAAGCGTTCCAAGTTTTCAAAAGTCGAATGACAAGGCGCGGCCATGTAACCCGGAATAACCTCTAGCGACGGATAACCGTAGAGATAACCTCATGGACACAATTTTGAGGGGTAGATCCTCCCTCAAAAAACCGCATATGGAGGGTATTACAATACGTAACGTTTCTCGCAAGATCAACTAGAGGAAATACTTTTCAATGTGAAGTCAGTTTGACTGACATTTTATTTAAATCTGTAAAAATTACTTTTCGGCATGAAAAAACGTGTGCAGTGAGGGGTGTCCGCCGTCCTGTATCACGACGTGTTAAATATTGTTTTTCTCGCCAATTAAGCACTTTTTTCGGGTGCCGACGCCCGGAAAAAAAAGGGTGGGGGAACGGCTACGGGGGAGGGGAGGTTCATAGAGGCTCGCGCCCGAGAGAATCGGGCATCACTTAATTCCGTGTTTTAGAACAAAAACCGGTAGCGGTTGTTTGTCACAAATACCCGCCCCTCCCTCCCGCCTTTCCCGCCCCTCAAAAACCACTCGCAGTCAAAAAAACAAATACATTCCGCTTTATTACTTAGCCGGTTTTCGTCCACTGTTGAAAAACATGGAGTAGGGAATCATGTTTTCATTTTAAATGAGTTATAGTCATTAATCAGGATGGGCATTGTCCTCCGGGAAAAAGCCTGTTTATTTATGTCTCATTGTTAAAACGAATAAAAAAATCTATCCCTCGGTTTAAGCCAGATTTTAAAAATCTTTTATCGCAAAAAAAAAAAACAAACAAAATTTTCGCTATCATGAAGGCAGTGACTTCAAAAGTTGGCAAGATTGCGATTAAAGCGGGAAAGTAATAACCTCCCCTTTATTTTAGAACTCAAACCGAAAATGCGCAAAAAAGAGAATAATTTTAAAAAGTGGATAGAAAATTACAAGGATGCATTTTGAGGTCATTACCTTTCTCAAAAAAAGTCAACAAACAAAATTTTTCGCTATCATGAAGGCAGTGACAAAAGTTGGCAAGATTGCGATTAAAGCGGGAAAGTAATAAACCTCCCCTTTATTTTAGAACTCAAACCGAAAATGCGCAAAAAAGAGAATAATTTTAAAAAGTGGATAGAAAATTACAAGGATGCATTCTGAGGTCATTACCTATCGCGAAAAAATCAACAAACAAAATTTTTCGCTATCATGAAGGCAGTGACAAAAGTTGGCAAGATTGCGATTAAAGCGGGAAAGTAGTAACCTCCCCTTTATTTTAGAACTCAACAAACCGAAACAAAATGCAAAAAAGAGAATAATTTTAAAAAGTGGATAGAAAATTACAAGGATGCATTCTGAGGTCATTACCTATCGCAAAAAAAATCAACAAACAAAATTTTTCGCTATCATGAAGGCAGTGACAAAAGTTGGCAAGATTGCGATTAAAGCGGGAAAGTAATAACCTCCCCTTTATTTTAGAACTTAACAAACCGAAAATGCGCAAAAAAGAGAATAATTGTAAAAAGTGGATAGAAAATTACAAGGATGCATTCTGAGGTCATTACCTATCACAAATAAAATTATTCGCTATCATGAAGGCAGTGACTTCAAAAGTTGGCAAGATTGCGATTAAAGCGGGAAAGTAATAACCTCCCCTTTATTTTAGAACTCAAACCGAAAGTGCGCAAAAAAGAGAATAATTTTAAAAAGTGGATAGAAAATTACAAGGATGCATTCTGAGGTCATTACCTATCACAAATAAAATTTTTCGCTATCATGAAGGCAGTGACTTCAAAAGTTGGCAAGATTGCGATTAAAGCGGGAAAATAATAACCTCCCCTTTATTTTAGAACTCAACAAACCGAAAATGCGCAAAAAAGAGAATAATTTTAAAAAGTGGATAGAAAATTACAAGGATGCATTCTGAGGTCATTACCTATCACAAATAAAATTTTCGCTATCATGAAGGCAGTGACTTCAAAAGTTGGCAAGATTGCGATTAAAGCGGGAAAGTAATAACCTCCCCTTTATTTTAGAACTCAACAAACCGAAACAAAATGCAAAAAAGAGAATAATTTTAAAAAGTGGATAGAAAATTACAAGGATGCATTCTAAGGTCATTACCTATCACAAAAAAAATCAACAAACAAAATTTTTCGCTATCATGAAGGCAGTGACTAAAGTTGCCAAGATTGCGATTAAAGCGGGAAAGTAGTAACCTCCCCTTTATTTTAGAACTCGACAAACCGAAACAAAATGCAAAAAAGAGAATAATTTTAAAAAGTGGATAGAAAATTACAAGGATGAATTCTGAGGTTATTACCTATAGCAAAAAAAATCAACAAAAAAATTTTTTCGCTATCATGAAGGCAGTGGCTTCCCCTTTATTTTAGAACTCAACAAACCGAAAGTGCGCAAAAAAGAGAATAATTTTAAAAAGTGGATAGAAAATTACAAGGATGCATTCTGCGGTCCTTACCCATCGCAAAAAAAATCAACAAACAAAGTTTTTCGCTATCATGAAGGCAGTGACAAAAGGTTGCAAGATTGCGAATAAAGCGGGAAAGTAATAACCTCCCTCTATTTTAGAACTCGACAAACCGAAACAAAATGCAAAAAAGAGAATAATTTTAAAAAGTGGGTAGAAAATTACAAGGATGCATTCTGAGGTCATTACCTATCGCAAAACAAATCAACAAACAAAATTTGTCGCTATCATGAAGGCAGTGACAAAAGTTGGCAAGATTGCGATTAAAGCGGGAAAGTAGTAACCTCCCCTTTATTTTAGAACTCGACAAACCGAAACAAAATGCAAAAAAGAGAATAATTTTAAAAAGTGGATAGAAAATTACAAGGATGCATTCTGAGGTCATTACCTCTTTTTTTGTTCAATGTGTAATTTATTTGATCACAACAAACAATTATGTTAATGCGAAGAGGATGGGAGACAAGGATCAAGATAAATGTTGTTATTCTATAGATTACATTTTGATGTGCTACCATTATGGTTCTTTTCTATATGTAACTGGGAAGGTAAAAAAATTAAATGGAACTCAAGAATTGTTATGACAACAAAAGAAAGGGTTCAGTTGCATAGATTAAAATACCTTTTCTCTCTTTTAAAGTTAAAAAAAAAAAGGTTTTCTCACGTTAATAATTTTTTTCCTCTCGCTCACAATGCTCTTTGGGTGTTTTACGTTTTTAAGCCATAAAAAAGGAAATAATAAATAACTTAGTGTTATTTTCATATAAAAAAGCTTTAACCACGCCTTTATATCTTTGAAAAGGATTAGCATAACTGCAGAAAGTTGCATTTTACTGTTATGAGGAACAACATGGAATTGCGGAGGGGAAGATTTATCGCCGGTTCAAGACTCGCGATGTATGAAAACGCTTGTTGCTTGACCGGAAGACCCATCAATAAAACGGTTAATCATAAATTCATATTAATTCACATATTTACATAAGACAATAAATTTAAAAGAAATAAAAATCTTATTTTTGTTGTTAATATTTCGTTTCGCCCCATCTGTCCACTCGCCATAAATATTCATACTTCAATACAAGTGAAGCAATTATATCGAAGCCACAATTATGGCCATTGTTTTTCCCTTTCTGGGGGACGGCGTCGATGAAAGTCGGATCAGAGCGATATAATCGCTTAGTGATATGTTGAAATTCCGGAGGGGTACCAGTACAGTTTAGCCAACAAAATTTTTCTCCCCTTATTTAAAATGAAATAAAAGATAAACATTTATGTTTATTTTAAATAATTGCACCCTTTTCCATATTATAAAAAGAAAAACATACACAATTAATTCTGAATGAGAAGAAAAATAAGAAATTATTATTTTATAATTTAAAATGTATACTTTCATTGAAACAATTTTTTATTTCATATAATTTATTTTATATAAATAATTCAGTTTCTATTAATAATTTTCAAATCGATCCTTGTGTTTTTTATATTTTTCTGGAAATCTCGAATAAAGAATTCTGAAAAGAATATGAATTATTCAAAAGTGAATCCTTATGTATGGTTTCATATTTGTTTCGCTTATAAAGTAAATTCAATTCTTAATGTGGTCAAATATTTTTTAAAAAATCATGGAATTTTTTTTTTTCCGCTTGAAAATTTAGTGTCACATGTAATATTAATGATGGGGGTTGAAGCACAAAAAGGGAAGTCCGAAGGGGGTTGCATGAAGCGACCTAATTACGTCCTCAGATTATAAGCCAGCCTTTTAAAATATGAATAAAAACAAAGCTGTTTATACTTTTTTTTTGTTATCGCATATAATTTTATCCCGATATAAAATTCTCTTTCGAGGCGGTCAAAAACGAGGGAAGGTTTGATTGTTTTGAAGGGGACGAAGAAGGGAAGCAGCCATTTTCAGAGAGACAGAGCTAGATCGATATTATACGTTGTTAATTATGCAGGGTATCGATCCATCAAAAAGAAGGGGTGGCTGTAAAGGGGGGGTGGAGGAGAATAATATAAACTGCATTTATTATATAATAGAGTTAAGTACAGGCTTGGGAGAAAAGTTGCCGAGAGGGTCCTGTACAGCCACTTCAAGATTTTCGTCCCCAGAAAATCCTTCGAGAAACCCGTGCGAAATATTTTAAGTAGAAACTTTTAAGTTCGGAAGTAAAGAACACCGAGTTCCGAATGCCAGGTGGGGAAAGATGTCGGTCATTAAACAACCCAGTTTAAGCCCAAAAAAAGGGGGAAAAATCGTTTTTCATGGTGTAGGGGTTGATACCCTGATTTAGGCCTAAAAACGCCCCACTGAGCGGGCGTTTAAAGGTGACTTTTCGCCGGTATCTCCAAAACGGTAAGTCGTATGCGAAAATTTCATAAAATAAAAAAGAAAGCTGATTAAATTTCCTACAAATTTGATTTCGCAAACTTTTTTATACAACCAACCGTATCCGAGATAGGAAGTGGCGAAAAACGTTGATTCGAAGAATTAGGCCAAGGAGTTTGCTCATAAACGACTTTTCTCGGTTTTTCGCCTGTATCTCAAAAACGGTACATCGTAGCAAAAAATTTTATAAAATTAAAACAAAAGGTGACTAAATTTCCAACAAAATTGATATAGTAAACATTTTTGTACGACCAACCGCATCCGAGCAACGAGGCGGTGAAAAACGGCGATTTTCGTATTCTAAAATCTTATCTTTTTGTAGTTGTCAGAGAGTCATTTCCTCGACTTACCTGAAACAAAAGAAGAAAAAAAAAGTTAATTTTTGATTCATCGGATTTTGTAAATAGAGTGTGAACCGTCTCATTTTTGAGTTATAAAGGGGAGAAACGATCGGAAGCGAAGTGGACCGGAGAGACAAAAGAGACCGTTTTCTAACAAGTATAGTTCCTGTTTTGTGCCCTTTTTTTTCCTATCTTATCTCCCTTTGTCTCTGGAGATCCAACCGTGGTATGTAAATGACAAAATTATTCAGACAATTAGATCTGAATTTTTTTTTAAACTGGAAAATAATGGCTTTAAAGAATAAAAAAACCTTTTAATATTATAAATTGTATGTATTGTTTAAAAACCGTTATAAATGTCTCTCGGAAACAAAAGAGGAAAGGTCCACGTCAATTTTTCACAAGGCCCGCGCTGTAATATAAATAATAAGTGACACAATGCCGAATGTCACACATACGCTGAATTTTTTTCTTTTTTTTTTCCTGTCGTTGTAAACCCCAGAAAAACCGCCGTCCATCCGCAAACCAGAGAAGGGGGTTAAAAAAAAAGTGAAAAAAATAACTCCCGGAATTGCCCCATAAATTCGGCCAGCCCTTAGCATATTTCATAATAAAAACACACGGGCAAAAGTTGGAATTTATATTGTAAATTTTAAGCGGGGAGTGGGCCTTATTCGGAGGATTAAATATTTATGAAGGTTTTCCTCCGTATTGACATTTCCTACCTTAATTGTCGCTACTTTATCATAACAGAAATCATCATAAATTATTAGGGGGCGGCGATATTTTCCTCACCGACCACCTAAGCCTCTTAATCATGGGCGAACTTACGGGAAAGCGGGGGGCTGTGGGTAAGGTGACCGAATTTCAAAGTTTATAAACGTATGTTTATCGAGGAAAAACAACCCAAAACTCGTTAAAAGATGTCAAACTGAGCGTCTGATTAAAGGGGTTTTTCTAGACCAGAAAAACACCAAAAACCCGGTAAAAAAGATGTTTAACACCCGAACACTTGATAAAACAGGTGTTTCTACACCAGGAAATCGAAGAAAATGAACCCAGGTAAAACAGATGTTTAACACCCGGCGACCTAAACGGGTGTTTCTACACAAGAAAATCGATGAAAACGACCCAAAAACCAGTAAAGAGATGTAAACGCCCAAACGCTTGATAAAAAAAGGTGTTTCTACACCAGGAAATCGAAGAAAATGAAGAAAAGCCCCGGTAAAACAGATGTTAAACACCCGGTGACCTGATTAAACGGGTGTTTCAACACTAGAAAATCGATAAAAAGCAACCCAAAACCGGTAAAAAAGATGTAAATGCCCGAAAACTTGATAAAACAGGTGTTTCTACACCAAGAAATCGAAGAAAATGAATAAAATCTCGTGTAAAACGGATGTTAAACACCAGGTGACCTGATTAAACGTGTGTTTCAACACTAGAAAATCGATAAAAACGACCCAAAACCGGTAAACGAGATGTAAACGCTCGAACACTTGATAAAACGGGTGTTTCTACACCATCAAATCGAAGAAAATGAACAAAAGCCCCGGTAAAACCGATGTTAAACACCCGGTGACCTGATTAAACGGGTGTTTCTACACCAGAAAATCGATGAAAACGACCCAAAACCGGTAAACGAAATGTAAACGCTCGAACACTTGATAAAACGGGTGTTTCTACACCATCAAATCGAAGAAAATGAACAAAAGCCCCGGTAAAACCGATGTTAAACACCCGGTGACCTGATTAAACGGGTGTTTCTACACCAGAAAATCGATGAAAACGACCCAAAACCGGTAAAAGAGATGTAAACGCCCGAAAACTTGATAAAACAGGTGTTTCTACACTAAGAAATCGAAGAAAATGAAAAAAAGCCCATGTAAAACAGATGTTAAACACCCAGTGACCTGATTAATCGGGTGTTTCTACACGAGAAAATCGATAAAAACGACCCAAAAACCGGTAAAAGAGATGTAAACGCCCGAACACATGATAAAACGGGTTTTTCTAGACAAGAAAATCGCAGAAAACGACCAAAAATCCTGTAAATAAGATGTTTAACCCCTCGTTATCTGATTAAACGGGTGTTTTTAGACCTGAAAACAAGGAAAAGGACTTAAAACGTGATGAAAACGCGGATATTTTGAGGCCAGAAAATCAAAGTATCGAAACCCTCTCGATTAGCCCCCGAAAAAGCCCCCCCTCACCGCAAAACAGTATTTCGGAGGATGATAGATTTTTTGCCCCCTTAATAACAGGTTAAACCCGATAGTACAGAGGACGGAAGTGAGGTAGGCTTCCATAATAGGCGGATAGGGAAGGGTGGAAAATGAGCCTCTGTTTTCATATATGTTTGAAAAAAATCCCTACCTTCTCAAAAGACCCTTCTTTTCTCTGTTCGCTTCGCTCTTTTGAGTGCGTTTCATGGTAGGCATATATTATACAAAGCCACCTCCCGACCTCCCCATTTCTACCTAACTTGAATAAGGGTGCACACGCTCAGAGTACACGTACGCTGAAAAAACTCGGGGGCGTAAAGAGTTAAGAGGGAGAGTGAAAAAAAAAAAAAAAAAAAAAAAAAAAAAAAAAAAAAAAAAAACCAAGAACAATCCTTGTATAAATCGTACGAGAGATATACGGTCGGTAATTAGTCATTAGGGCTTTCAGGGACCCCTGATTCTACTTTTTTCACCCACTCTCTAAAAGAAAACATCCCGACCGGAATATAAGTACCTTTTCATGAATATTCTACTAATCGTTAAATTCCCTTTTTTTATCCGATTGGAAATATAACTTTTTTTTAAAATAAAACTCTGGACATTGTAACCCTTTATCCCTAAAAAGTAGCCTTAATAGCACTTTATTTTAAATAATTGACTTGGAGAAGAAAAGATGAAAAAAAGGGGGGTTCTTATACAATCCTCACAATTAAGTACAATTATAAAAATCATTACTTATTTAAGGGGCTAAAAGGGGTTTAAAAGACTTTTAAAACTCATTTTATTTTAAAAGGCCCATATTTCGATGATATTGAATTACTGTATAGATTGATTAATAAATTGGATTCTGTACGTTTTTCGGAGAGGAGGGAAAAAAGAGGGGCTGTTATCAGTCCATTACGTCATTCTGCGGATTCAGCTGAATCGAACACATTTCATATTTAAGCTAATGATCCCGAAGACTGGCAGCACCTCAATCAAGAAATAATTTCATCAAACGCAAAAAAAGTGTATTGTTATACCCTACAAGTATTCGACAGCGTCAATTCGATTTTCCGCCGTATTTGTGGAATATTCGCCGATTTTATTAATTTTCCACTCCGCTTCACCCGGTCCTTTATTTTATTTTTTCACAATAAAAAGAAGAAAAAAAAAACCACTTTTAATTTCACAAAAGTCTAATTTTATAGGTGAAACGTCAAATATGTCAATCATTTTAATTTGAAATTTTTTACAAAATGGATTTCTTTCTTTTTTTATCGGTGCAACCCCATATTTTAATTAAAATTGAACCTTTTGTGTATCAAAAGTTTATTAAATAGAAATTAAACAACTTTTTCAGAATAAAAGATCGTTTTAAAAAAATTTTTTAAACAACTTTATTAAAATGAATGGATATTCATATGGCGAGAAAAACGTACTTAAAAAATACCAGGAAATATTAGTAACAGTATCGTCAATGACGTCACACCAGGGATGCCAATTTTTGTCATTCTTAACCTGTATATTTAAATATTGGCTTGTGAAAATGCGAAAGGGAGGCTTTAAAAAAGTACTACAAAGCTTTAATCGAGCGTAGAGACGGAAAATAGGGATATGGCGAGAAAAACGATCTTAAAAAACACCAGGAAATATAAGTAATAACAGTATCGTCTATGACGTCACATCAGGGTTGCCAATTTTGTCATTCTTAACCTGTATATTTAAATATTGGCTTTTGAAAATGCGAAAGGGAGGCTTTAAAAAAGTACTTCAAAGCTTTAATCGAGCGTAGAGACGGAAAGTAAGGATATGGCGAGAAAAACGTACTTAAAAAACATCAGAAAATAATAGTAATAACAGTATCGTCTATGACGTCACATCAGGGTTGCCAATTTTTGTCATTCTTAACCTGTATATTTAAATATTGGCTTGTGAAAATGCGAAAGGGAGGCTTTAAAAAAGTACTTCAAAGCTTTAATCGAGCGTAGAGACGGAAAGTAAGCAGAATTCAAAACACGTAGGCATAACAAATGTGGGGTTCATACGTGGCCTCTGCGAAAGCTCAAAATCAAAACAGTCCCAAACCAATTTTTTTTTTGGAGAACCATCGGTCACGTTTTTAAACTTCGCCTTACGTCAACTTCTTTTTCCTAGCAGCCGTTACAGTTTGGTCGATAACTTCACAACTAATGCAGACACTCAATCATTATCAAGTTGGCTTATTTATCATTTTTATCGCCTCCATGACCACCGTGTGTAAATATTAAATTTTTTCTTCGTCTTCTCCCCTCCTAGGGAAAATAACTTTTCTCAAGATGACGCCGGGAAATGTTTTCTCCTTAGAGTAAACAGAAAAGTTTTTCAAGCTATAAAGAAAATATAAACTTTTCGGGTCAAAAATAATAAATATTATGTATTACCAAAAGCCCCCATATTTTTATAGCCTCTTATTTTGGACATCATGTTAATAAACTATCATAATAAATCACAAGACCATTTCAAATTCGCAGAATGTATATTTTACCGAGAATTTTCACAATAATTTTGTTTCAACGAGGTTTTGAACATATAACTTGATTGTAGGTCCATTTACGATGCTTACTCGGAAAGGTACTCGGCCAACAATTGTGACACTAATGTCATTATAATAACCGAGTATATTAATAAAGGTAATGGTTCATATAGTTCAATTAAGGCATATGCGTTTTACTCTACGGCCTTCCAGAAATTGAAGGGGGCACACCTATTTAATAATGCCTAAAGGGCAACAATTTATTGTCCGATGAGGAATTTATAAACATTACCACCAAATGTCATATTAGCTTTACAAAAATTGTTGGGAGAAATTTGGGCTGTTCATGACCATTCGGAATGGCATACCCAGGCGAAGGCGTTCAAATTGGCACCCTTGGTGTGACGTCACATACATTTTTCTTCATGTCACAAGTTTCTCGTCTAGAATAAGTAGAATAGAAATTGGCACCCCTGTTGTGACGTCACAGACGATACTTTTTTTTAAAAGAGACAGTTTTTTTCATGTAACAAGTTTATGGTTTAGAATAAATAGAACTGAAATTGGTACCCCTGGTGTGACGTCACAGACGATACTTTTTTAAAACGAGACATTTTTCTTCATGTCACAAGTTTCTGGTCTAGAATAAATAGACCAGAAAATGGCAACCCTGGTGTGACGTCACAGACGATACTTTTTTTTAAAACGAGACATTTTTCTTCATGTCACATATTTCTTATCTAGAAATTGGCACCCCTGGTATGACTTCACAGATGATATTTTTTTAAAAACGAGACATTTTTCTTCACAGTAAAAGTTTCTGGTCAGGAATAATAAAACAGAACAGATATTGGCACCCTGGTGTGACGTCACGACCGATACTTTTTCAAAAACGAGACCTTTATAATTATTTGTAAAATGACAAGCCTCGAACAAGAAAACAATAAAAAAAGATCCCATAATTTTTAAACCGAGTTACATAATTGCAAGGCGATCTACAAGTTCAAAAAAATTTTGCTCGTAAAAAAAGATTACACGAAACTTTAAAACAAATAACGTTTCTTTCCACACGTACGCCTATTCGACGTGTTATTACTCCTACATATAAAAAAAAAAGAACATAATGATTACATTATCCAAGATTTTACCATAGAGATAATCTTCGTAATGTCTATATTCGGGGTCGGAGATTTCGAAAACTAAAGCAAGGCTAGTCGCCCTCCCCCGGGATGAATTTATAATAATGCGAGGAGGGGGTCAAAAATAATAATGCCGAACCTCCATTATTTACTCTATTGTTTTCCTTTTCGAAGTAATTTTCTCTTTCTCTAGACAAAAACAACTTAATAATAGCAATAAACCATAATAAGTAGTCATCTTAAAACAATGTAAGTTGTAATTGTACAAAAATTCCTATTCTGAGGAGGGGGTGAATAATTTTATGTTAATTATTACATTTCTGAATTATTTAAAAGTCGTGACAATCAGTTTAAAATATGCGCGATTTATGAGCGCTGCGTAGCGGAAAATAAAAGTTGTGGTGGAATTTGGAACTAATATAAAAGAGATTTTTTTTATATAAACCCAGTTTTATTATTTTTCCAAGTATAAAAAAAATGTTTGATGGACGTTCGTGATACAAATATGAAGACTTTGTAACGATGAGTCTAACTTGGAGCGCTATAAAAGGAGAATCTCGAGCATTAAAAACATGGTCGAACTGTATGGGTAGTGGAGGAGCGCGGGGTGCGTCGTATTTCATTTCAAAGTAGTTGCCGGCCTCTGGAAGAAGTGGGGTTGAACGCCTAGAATCCGAGTTGTGATTTTTACAGCTTCAACTTAGCACTAAGTCGTAACTTTAGGCCTCCCTCGTTTAAGTACATGGAAGAAAAAAAGGGGGAAAAAGTTTTATTTTTTCTTCTACCTTTTTTTTAATATAACTTTATAGCAATTTAAAAATAAGTCATAAAGAATTGGAGCTACAACTTAAAAAAGCGTCATTTTTATGACGCTGTACCACCAAGTCTACAAATAAGCAAAAATAGGAGTATCGATTTTCTAAGTATCGATTTTCTGCCACCTTGATCAGAGATTAAATTCAGTACAAAATCTTTTAAGAAAAAAAAGTGGTGGACTACAGAACCATTAGAAAAATAAAATAAGATGAGTATAGTATAATAAAATAAAAGGGGATTTTCTAAATTACAAGGGAGTGAATAAAAAAAAAAAGGGAAAGGTTTCGGTCGGTTATATTAGAGTTGAAGATAGGTTATGTTTTCCGTGTATTGGCCCTCTCAATAGCATCAAAGAAATTGGAAGAATAATACTAGAATACATGTGTAGAAGGATACGTGAATCGAGTAGACAAAACCAATATTGTATATCTAAATTGGAGAAGAGGGGAAGGAGTTTATAGCCCGCATCTGGCAAAAAAAAAGCCCTTCTTTCGGAATTACTATAATAATCATTATAAATAATAATGGCCATAACAATAATAAACAAAGAGAGCCGGAGCGCAAACCTTGAGAAAAGTCCTGACAGGATTCTGGGAGTATAACAATATAATAAACGGACGGGAGCGCGTATAATAATAACTATAAACATAACAATAATCATAACCGTAGAAAAGGGCCTCGGGGGTTGGGGGAGGGGAGGGGGAAGGCCCTGTGGAAAGAGAATGTTTCGGGGCCCCACTGTTTTTCCCTATCTCGGAGCCCTATTTAACCCAATGCCACTCATTAAAACTAAACATTATGATAAAACGAAGCGGGAGAATTAAATAAAGCCCAGAAGACTAGAGGCTAACAAACAACTTTAATTGCTTAAGTTATACCGACGCTCCCGCAATTGTTATTGCCAAGCCTCCTACCGGAATTTCTAAAACATTTTAAACTTTAATTAACGCCCTTTAACTAATCTATAACTCTATCGCCCTTTTACGGCGGCCTTAATGCTATTATAATAACAGATCTCGGGATAACGTTTTTTTCTTCCTTTCCATGATTTCCGAACATTAAGATAAACACAGTCGTTTGCTGCTCGTCCAAAAACTTAAAATATAACTTAATCATAAAAATAACTTAATGATGGAAAACCTTCCTTGAAAAACTTAAAAATATCCCTCTAGATAGCCCTGCAACCAGGTCAGGTGACAGGATTCTCGGGCCCCTGTGCAAATAAGAAGGACGGGCCCCGTACTACGCTCACATGTGGGTGCGTTTGTGTTAATAAAATATTATGTAGTACCTATGTAAACATCTGTACCATAACTCTCAAGAGTGTTGATAAGGAAAAAACAGCTGTAAAGCATTTGAACTTTTGTAATTTTAATCGGGGGATTAAATACTTAATACTTAAATTTTTTTAATTTAAATCTCGTCGGCCCGGGCCCCCAGTGAGTCCGGGCCCCTATGCAATTGCCCCTCTGCCCCCCCCTGTCGCCGGCCCTGCCTGCAACATCGATTTCGACGAAAACGTTGACAAGCCTGTATAGGAAAAGCTGCGGTAATAAAGAAAACCTTCCTTATGCATTTAGTTTTTCAAAGAAAAACTTAAAAATATCCCTCAAGATAGCCCAGCAACATTGATTTCGACGAAAACGTTGATAAACCTGTATAGGAAACCTGCGGTAACGAAGAAAACCTTCCTTATCCGTTTAGCAGCCATGAGGTTTCACTTTTTGTGAAGAAGATAAAAAAATGGTGTTTCGTCCGTTATTTTGAAGGGTCGGAGGGATAAATTGATACAGAGAAAGTTGTGCTAGGAGTCGGTTCGGTTTCAATAATTCAGCCACGGGGGGCTCGTAATCCAAGCAAAGTTGCCCTCTCCCCTTTCCTCCCCCGAAAAGTCCTTCCACCCAACAAATTATCACCGACACGAATACTCACCCCCTCCTCCCCTTCGAAACTTTACCCACATTACAACTGCAATTACAGGCCAGTTCAGAGTGTTTCTATATAACATAAATCGACACCCTCCCTCCGAGAGTACACCTTCGGAGAGTTGGCCCGTGCGAAAACCCGTTCATTTGACTAATGTACTTTCACCCTCTGACCCGAGAAAATCTCTCACCCCTCTTTCAATTAGAACTCACCCTTCCGCCACTTTTTCTACCCAAAAGCCTCAGGAAAACATCGACAGTCAGCAAAGCAGCTCATTTGTCTTTTTACATCCTTGATAATGGCCTCCGAATTCAAAAACAAGGATTGAGAAAATAACAGATTTAAGATAACTAAAGAGAGAGGACTAAAACGAAAACGGGATGAGATTAATTCGAATAAGATTGGGCCGTTATTTACTTTAGGATAGCGTACGAAAGCGTTTTAAGACGACGCAATTGGATTCCGGGACGGGATAAAGATGGGACCCGGAGTACTTCATCGAGAATATGGACTGTATAATTCCATCTTCTTGGATTCCATTAGAGGAATTGGTCTAGAGAAAACGGGTCTCACACACAAGATGTTAAATTAATATTCAAATCAGGGGGATGAAGAGAATAGAGGGTGGACGTTCACTTATGTATTAACCTATACTATGGACGAATCCTGTACTTTATTAAATATTGAAAGGCAAACGCCACTCAAGGAATAACATCTGCTATGGAAATTACATAAGGAAGGGACGGACATCGGGCCGACCCTTTCAACAATTAATGACTTCATTGATTGTCTGATATTTTTAGCATTTGCGGACGAACCTGCAATATGATTTTATCGTACGATCGTGGAGGCAAAAGTCATATTTTTTATCGGAATTGTCTAGTCTTGGACGTAATTAATTGTATTTCAATAAGACAATGTTGTACATGGAAGCGGGCGGGTATAAAACACGTTTTATCGCGATCTTTGGACATTCTATTGGGTAGGAAAAGTCTCGAAGGCCCTTTGCAGCTGCACTACATCCTTTAAAATGACATGCGCAAACTTCTTTCTTCAGAATTCTTTTGAAATAAAAAATATGTTGGATAGAATCAACCGGATTTTCGGGAGTTAGGCCGCTGTCATCGCCGGGCGCTTTCCGTAATCCCAGTAGTAGACAGGGATTTCGATCAGCTCGGTTTTCAAATGGGGATGGGGATGGTCCCTGGTGGAGACTTTTGCCATATTGCAGGCTACAACAATTGAGCAGCCAAACTAATTTGGGTCAAAACATGCTCATTTTGCTCAACCCGAATTTGCTTGACTTCATAGAGCGGCTTAATTTGCGCATAGTTTACAACGACGCCTCAATGCTCTCCATTTTGTTGACTTATCCAACAAGAAGCTCGAGGAATCACGGACGGCGAGCACGAATCGTTTAAAATTAATTAAACCCACGAATGCAACAAGAATTTAACCATTTTTCCCCTCTCCTCGACTTCTGGACTTGAGCACCATCAATTATCTAACCAGACATTAAACTTAGATTATTCCTTTGATTAATTATATATATGTGATTATTCTTCAGATTTCGGGAAGGAATCCCTGAGCCTATAAAATTGCTCTTAATCACTAGAAAAAGGTCATTATCATCAGTAAGTAATCACTGGTTCGCATGAGTCTTAATCGAATCGCTCTATGACGCAGTATAATTCCAAATAGGGGAGTTTTCAATGTTTGAAAATCTACGTTTGCATGTTGCCTCGAAAGTAATCAATTTCCTCGGCCGAAGGGGTTTTCGAGACCGTGTTTTCACAACATTAGGCGCTGATACTCGAATAAAAATAACAGACTTTCAATTATTTCACGCCTCCTACAGACGGAAGTTGAGGAAAAGGTTAAAATAAACACTCACACACATAATTTTCTTCGATTTCTTGATGTAGAAACGCCTGTTTATCAAGTGTTCGGGCGTTTACATCTCTTTTACCGGTTTTGGGTCGTTTTCATCGATTTTCTGGTGTAGAAACACCCGTTTAATCAGGTCACCGGGTGCTTAACATCTGTTTTACATGGGCTTTGTTCATTTTCTCTCAAAATCTTCGACTCACCCTCTCGAATGGCAAAACTTACGCCCATGAAATGTAGAGCTTATGTTACCGCAGGTTTCCGCCTATATACAGGCTTGTCAACGTTTCGTCGAAAACGATGTTGCAGGGCTATCTAGAGGGATATTTTTAAGTTTTTCTGAAAAACTAAACGGATAAGGAAGGTTTTCTAAGTTACCCCAGGTTTCCTATTCAGGCTTGTCAACGTTTGTCGCTATCTAGAGGGATATTTTTAAGTTTTTCTTTGAAATGGAACATCGATTTAAATGAGTTGTTAAAAAAAATAAACTTTACGTAAGGAGTAAAGTTTTCTTATTTCGTAGTCGGTTTATTCGAGCGTGCCGTTTTACTAAAGCTCTCAAGTTGATGACAGGGGAGGGGACCCCGTTGATGGCGCCTTGTTAAATCAAGCGATGTAACAAGGTCTGCCTCAATGTTTTGTTAGAGAAATAAAAAGGTACATTAAAGAAAGCGTGGATGAACGAGAAAAAGGGAAGGGTTCGGGGGTTGCCTTGTTTTTATGGTCTTCCCGCACCACCTGAAGCGTCGTTGAACAATAAATTTGCGGTAAACTTTTTGCATAAATGTGATTTATTTTATGCTCGTACGAGGGCTGAGTAGAAGGCCTGCGGAGGAGGAGGACCAGTTTCCCGCTTTTAATACACTTTATAAAAACGAGGCTTTAGGCTACTGTGCAATATGGCGCTTCACGACTTTCCGCGTAACTCAAACAACGGCCGATACTTCTAACGACTCTTTTTATTGATATTTTAAAATATTTTACGCTCTCCCCCTCCTTTACTTCCAGCTATGAAAAGTACAGAGTTTAACGACTTTTTTTCTCTCTCTACAATGTTGCCTTTTACTTTATTTCCTTTTTTCCCTTTCTTAAATATTAAATAATAAAGAAACTTCGAGTTCAATTAAGGAAGGTTTTCTTTGATACCGCAGGTTTCCTATACAGGCATGTCAACGTTTTCGTCGAAAACGATGTTGCAGGGCTATCTACAGGGATATTTTTAGGTTTTTCTTTGAAAATCTAAACGGATAAGGAAGGTTTTCTTTGTTACCGCAGGTTTCCTATACAGGCTTGTCAACGTTTTCGTCGAAAACGATGTTGCAGGGCTATCTAGAGGGATATTTTTAGATTTTTCTTTAAATCTAAACGGATAAGGAAGGTTTTCTTTGTTACCGCAGGTTTCCTATACAGGCTTGTCAACGTTTTCGTTGAAAACGATGTTGCAGGGCTATCTACAGGGATATTTTTACGTTTTCTTTGAAAATCTAAACGGATAAGGAAGGTTTTTTCTTGTTACCGCTTGTTTCTTATACAGGTTGTCAACGTTTTCGTCGAAAACGATGTTGCAGGGCTATCTACGGGGATATTTTTAGGTTTTTCTTTAAAATCTAAACGGATAAGGAAGGTTTTTCTTTGTTACCGCAGGTTTCCTATACAGGCTTGTCAACGTTTTCGTCGAAAACGATGTTGCAGGGATCTAGAGGGATATTTTTAGGTTTTTCTTTAAAATCTAAACGGATAAGGAAGGTTTTCATTGTCACCGCAGTTTTCCTACAGGCTTGTCAACGTTTTCGTCGAAAACGATGTTGCAGGGTATCTACAGGGATATTTTTTAGGTTTTTCTTTGAAAATCTAAACGGATAAGGAAGGTTTTCTTTGTTACCGCAGGTTTCCTATACAGGCTTGTCAACGTTTTCGTCGAAAACGATGTTGCAGGGCTATCTACAGGGATATTTTTAGGTTTTTCTTTAAAATCTAAACGGATAAGGAAGGTTTTTCTTTGTTACCGCAGGTTTCCTATACAGGCTTGTCAACTGTCTTTTTTATCAAATTATCATAGAGTAAATCATAGATAGACCACTTTAAGAGGAATAAAGAGATTGTTTTATAATTTTCAAGAGAGTGCGCGAGAGTCGACGATTAAGTCTGTGGTAATCATGGTTTATTTGATATTCCTTATGTTGAAAAATCAATTTCTGACATTTCCTTTGAAGTTTCAATAGTGGTTTTAGTTTTTGAAAACCGCACCTCCTACCCTTTACTTCATCCCATTAACATCCTCACTCAGAGAAGCATTTCTGCACTGTAACAATTTACATACATATTTATGAGCAATAATAATCAAACTCATTGCATTAATTTATGCCTACACGGGGGTAGACCGGTGTCGGGGTTGTAGAGGGAAAGAGCAAACAAAAGCCCCTCAAAAATAAACAGACGGGTTAAATAATGAAAAATTATTTCCACAAGAAAATATTGCAATAAAGAGTCGACGAAAAATTACGACTTTTATCGACGGCCATAAAAACAATATGAGAAATACAGGATGTTACCGATTATCAGTAACCTCACAGCTGGGTCTAATTCAACTAAAATGTGATAAATTCGAGAATGAAATTGAGGTTAATTTCGTTTAAAAGTCTTGAGAAAAAGAAGAACTGGTGGCAGCGGTGTGATATTTTTTTTTTCTTGACATTTTGAAGAGTTTGTTTTTAAGTAGAAAATATTGTAGGTAACGAATGGTGTTTCTTGATGTCGGACGTTATAAAAGTGAACAAAAACCACCCCCGTTCCCGGGCTTCTCTTAGCTTCATTTATTTAAATGGTGTATTTGTAAGAGACGACGCGTTAGTGCCGGTTACTTATTGTTACGACATCTATTGTCGTCTCCTTTTCTCTCCGGGTCGACAAAAGGGACACATTATAGTGATTAGGCCTCCCGCGAGTCCCAAAGCCCCTACACCTTTTAACGTCAACTCGAAAAGAGAAGCTAATTCACAAAAACATGCATATCGACATGTTTTTCTACCCCTTTTCTTTGATCCGGGATAAACAAGCGGAAACGCATCTCCCAGAGGATCTCCGCCTTTTTTTTAATAATAAAAAAAAATCGATGGAGCGTTTGTATACCAATCTTCATTAGCATAAACAGGTAATAGTTCAAAGTTTCAACACGAGCCCCTAGCTAACACGGGTTGAAGAACATAAAAACAGATATAACATAAAGATTTCATGCAATCAACTTTTATTACATCTTCACACGAAAACGTTACAAATACTGAATTAAATTCACGCAAAAAATGAATACATAATTTTTTTTTGTATATACAATAATATTTAAATATAAGAAACTGGAAAAAACTAGGAAAATTTTGAAAAAATTACCCCCCCCCCCCCATCCAAATGCCAATTTTTCGAAAAAAAAATTAAGGAAAACAAAGGAAAATTTTGAAAAAAAATTACCCCCCCCCTTTCCAAAAGTAAATTTTTTTTGCAAAAAATTACTCCCCCCCCCCTCCAAAAGCAAATTTTTTGCAAAAAAAAAAAAAAAATCAAGGAAATTAAAAAAAATTTTAAGGAAAATTTAAAAAATATTACCCCCCCCCCCCCCTTCCAAAAGCAAATTTTTTGCAAAAAATTTGTATGGAAAACAAAGGAAAATTTAAAAAAAATTTGAATTAGGTAGGTACCTATCATTTCGTCGCGTAGTTCTAACACCGGCAATCTCATTTTTCCTTAGTTTACAGGAGAGCAAATACTGATTAATTTCTCATCAATGCATCTCCTGTTGGCTAAATCGTGAACTACGCGTTTTCTGTTGGTAATAGGGTGAAACTACCAACGGAATTCGGTTCTCCACAAAATTTACCTACAGAAACAATGCCAAACTCCAAATTGATAAAAAATGAGATAGTCGGTGTTAGAACTAACGCTACGATTTCCCTCCTTTATACTTCCCCCTCCGTAAAACTCCCCCTCCTTGATACTTCCCCCTCCTTAAGGAAGTTTCATTGGAAGCTCTTCAAACTAGTACTTTTATTTCAAAAAGTTTTCTATGAAAAATTAAAACTTTTTTTTTTACCCATAAAGTCGTTTTCGTCAAGATTTACAGTAAATTCAGGATGTTAAATAGCGTATCACGTTATAAACTTGTCTCCTGTCTAAAATTTTGTTTTAAGTTTTTAAACTAAGTCATTTCGTGATTTTCAGCCGTCTCCTTTATCCTTGGGGAAAACGAATTATCGGACGCCATGTACTATTTTGTTGTTAATTTTATTTTGGCGATAAGTTTTTTGGAATTCAATATTATATTTTTTAAGTTGTTTATTAGGTTAACTCTTTGTTTTGGGTGTCTGTTAGTAGTTAAATAATGTTTATTATTTTAGTTTTTAAGAAATTTTTGTTTTTTTAGGTGAAGGATGGCGTTGGCTAAAAGAGACATAAAAAGCGAAGATGCTTTATGGGATATGAGCGTTGGGAAGAAAAGTTGGGCTGATTTAGTCGACGAGGAAGAGGAGAAAGGCAGCCTTAGAGCCGCTATTATCACAAACGTCAAAGCACATCACTTGAGACCACACTTGTCAAGAATCTCCCAACATTCGGCTCATCTGCTCCTGATTCCCTGAAAAGATCAAACTTGAAAAACCAGATTTTGTCGAAGAAGACATCAGTTTGACTGGACATTTAGATAAATTTAATTTGAAAAGTCCTTTGAAAGAACGCCTTAGTGTTATTCCGGAAATTGAAAAAACTCCGACAAAAGAGGCTATTAAGAGAAAACTCGGTAATGATATTACAGATGAATCCCTTATGCCGAGTCCCAGCAAAATATCGAAACCAAGCCCAAGGAAAGCCGTCAGAAACATCGCCATGACCCCAGACGAGTAACCAGGAGCTCATCTGTACAAAGCCCTGGCATTTCCACTCGTTCTCGCACCCCAAACAAAATGAACGGGAACGAAAATAAATCTACTCCAAGGTCATCTCAGAAAACGCCAGGCAGTCACAGGAAGACACCTGGCTCCGAGAGAGGAGGAAGAAAAAGACTTAGAGAAGTCAGCAGTACACCTAACAGGTAATAATCAGCTGTTTTTTATTTATTATGATTGTTCATTGATGTTTATTATGATGAATTCTAGCGATAAAACCAAAAGAGATAGAGAAACCGACCCTGAAACTTTAGCAAGAAGGCAAAGCAGATTGATTATGGAAAAACACTCTCGGCTATGAAAGATACACACAACTTGTTCCAAGGTATTATTTACATAAAAAAGCTTTGTGTAACCTTCAAATTTAGAGATGCGAGGCATAAAAACCATCCGAAAACTCCTCCGCTACAAATTAAGTTCAGCCGAAGAGCTTGGGACGGTCTTGTCAAAAAGTGGAGGCAGAGGCTCCATTTCTGGGACCCACCATCTGAAGGAGGCGGAAATCCCGATCTGTATAAATTACAAATCAAGTTTTTTTTACTTATCATTTTTTTTAGCTTGGATATCTCTGATTTCTCAGATTTCTCAGACAGCTCAGTAACCAATACGCCTGTTCAGGTACAAAAAACAAAAAAGTTCAGTTTCGGTGAAGTCGCTCATGAATGAGCTTGACGATGTTGATGATGAGGATGAAGACGACTTCGAAACTCAAGGTTGTCGTCCACTTGACGACTGATGCCATTTCTTTAGAATACTAAAACGCCTCCATTTAAGGAATTATTTAAGTTTTATAGTTTGAGTTTTCTGTAAATTTAAGTTCTTTTCTTTTATATATATGTTTTTTTTTTTAATTACTTACTCTTTTTTTTGTGTAATAATAACATCCAAAAATAAACCAATGACAAATTTGATTTATTAATAGCCATTTTGTATTCTATTATATACCAGGTATATAGTTCTGCCTTAGTGCAATAATAATTTTTTTATATCTTTTACGTTCGTCTTTATTGTACCTAAATGTTTTGACAGTTTTAGTATTCCTGACGTAAAGTGTGTTTTTTTTTTATTGCACTTTTCTAACAGTGTCATAAAAGTAAATTTTATACGAAATTAATCATTTTTCTGCTTTTTTTATTTCATCCTGAAGGCTATGAAGACTGCTGGAAACAGAAAAAAAAACCTGGGGGAAAAAACGTTTTTGCGTTTATTTTTAGGTTATTTAGTCTTTAAAAACGTAGATATTTCCCAAATTTTAGTACCTATTTTTGAGAAGTTAGAGCGTTTTCATAAGAAACCTCCATGGTTTTCAGGATTTTTGGGAGTTTTTTTGATGGAGAAAACCTATTTTTACAGCCTTTTTGGGAGCTATCCTTGGTTTTTTTGACATAGGAACCTCATTTTTATTTAATTTCAGGCGTTTTCTTCAGCTCTTTTACAAAGAAATATTTTTACAAATTGTCGGTAGTCTCTCCAAATCTAAGGCTCCAAAACTTTTTACCCAACTCTCAGGAAATTTTGGTTAGCGATAATTATGAAATACGGGATTTTTTTAGCCAAAATTTTGGTTTGAACTTTGTGCTGAAAAAAGCCATTGATTGGTCCCAAATTCCCACTGAAAAATGAAAATGGTGTCCGCGACAAATTTTTACCAATCTTCTTCTGCATTCTTCTGAAGAAGAAGATTCGTCCAACCTCCTAAATTTTTACCGATAAAAGGATTGCTAAAAGAAAGCTAAAAGTTGGGAAATCCCTGGAAATGATGTTTAAAAGTTTGGGATTTCAATGATCGATGGCACGGTTGAAGCATCAACCTACAATCGATTTTTGAAACCTTCTTCTTTTTCAACTCGACTCGGATACCTCGTCTTGTTTGTAAGTATTTTACTCCATTATTTATCGTGTTTCATCCTTTTATTTACTTAAAATTTCTTATTTTTTCGTCCTATTTCATCTAAGATAGAATACATTTAATTTAAAAACTCATAATATAGTTAATATTTCGTTTGTTTTGTTTAATAGTCTGACACGGTTTCCTGAGTTAACCTCAAAATGGTAAGTTGTGTTTTTTAATTAAATTGTTTCTCTAATTTTAAATTTTGTAGCCTAGAGAAATCAAGGAAATCAAAGATTTTCTCCTGAAAGCGAGAAGGAAAGATGCTAAATGTAAGTAATGGTAATTGATGTAGTGATATTCTATGATTTATTTTAGCTGTCAAGATAAAGAAGATACGGAAAACACCAAGTTTAAAGTGAGGTGTTCCCGATTCCTCTACACCTTGGTCATCAAAGATAAGGAAAAGGCGGAAAAACTCAAACAGTCTCTCCCTCCAGGTATGTTTTCTTCAGCTTTTCGTGTCTTGATAGTATAGAACTTCAAGTAGATTTGGGTCTTTGAATCTTTAAGTTCTCCCCTATTCTCAAGAACTTAAGATCTTAAGGGGTACTTGTTGGATGCTACTAAATCCCAGAAGAACGGTTTTTCCCCACTTTGTACCTCTTTTTAACTGGCTGATATGAGCTGAGTACATCCATTTTCTGATTAAATTAGTCAGTGTTTTTCTCAACTCCTTGGTCCTTCCTGCCCTAAGTTGATGGATTCTTATTCTTACATTATGTTTTCATATTTCCTTAATCCCCTTGACTAATTGGTTTTCTTCTTTTTTTTTCAGGTCTTCAAGTTAAAGAAGTCAAGTGAATTTTTATGTAATTAACATTAAACTTTAATTTTTACTTCTTTCTATTTTATTAATTTATTTTTCAATATCCTTTATAATTGCAAGATCCTTTGGTCGATTTATGTTTGTTCCAATTGCAACCGTCGCGGATATATCGAACAGAATCGTCAAGAAATTTCTGAACGCCGACACCTGTTCTTGATTGAGACGTGGATGGTTGTATTCAATGAGCGTCAGGAGAAAAACCATTTATTATCAGCTGAAAAGAAGGAAAATCTGTAGTTATGAGATTTTTTGGTCTAGTAGCTTCAACAATTTGTAAATCCATTTTTTAACTTCCTCAAAGTTATTGGTATGCTCTCCATTTCAGCGTCTTTTGTAGTTGTGCATGAAAAAGACGCTGAAATCATGCGCTTCAGTGTCTTTTTCTTGCACAACTACAAATGCTCTTTCAAAACTTATGGTCCAAAAGAATTCCTTTCAATAATTTCTGAAATAAAAATGAGGGTTCCAACTTGAAAAGAGGCCGTTAGTGTCGACATCTCGTGATGCAGAATGCGAAGATGCTTGAATTTGTGGCAGTTGGAATTTCAGAAAAAAATAGGTGGAATTTTAAAAAAATGAGCCTCTTAGGTCGATTTTAACGGATTTTAGCGCAAAAAATGCTAAACTATGACATTTTTAAAGTTGCCTAAAGATTTCATATAAATAGTCAAATCAACTTGAAATTTTGCGTAGATTATGAATATGAAATAAAAAAATTGGGGTTCCAATTTGAAATAACGAAGTTAGGTTCTGTTGGGGACACCCTGTATATCCAAATTTTCTGATTTTCACCACTTTCTTTTTTGCAGTCTTCCTTTCGTAGTTATCTTGAAAATACTGAGAGTGGAGATTTTTTTTTCGTTTTAGCTGGTAGAAATTTGGGCTTTTCACGCCTGTTTTGCGTGCCCTGGCTAGGCAAAGACATTTTATATTTGAGGCGCTCCGGGTACGAAGGGCGAACTCGACATCGGACAAATTTTTTTTCATTTTCAGATGCTAGACCTTTTGAAGAATACCCATGTAATTTTTATTGAGTTTGCCCTTTTTTCCCCTTTAAAATACGTAAAAACCGATTTGCGGCAAAGCTCTAACTGCGATATCCGAGCGGGTACGAAGGGCGAACTCGTATCCTAGTCCACTACCCCCACTTTTCCGGAAGCCCCACTCCTCTTGGAACAGCTCACCGCCACGAAATAAAAATATATTATACATTTTGTGAATTAATAATCGAAAAAAATATCGAAAATTTTAAAAAACCCTTTCCTATATGATTCTATAAAATCTAAAATCTCGCCACGAAAATTCCAGAGAGTGACTTTTCTGTCGAGTTCGCCCTTAACAGAAAACTTTAAAATGCGAATATCTCGAAACTACGTTTGTCGAGTTCGCCCTTCGTACCCGGAGCGCCTCATTTCTACCTTGATACTTCCAGTTAAGTATATATTTTAATAATAGGTATGAAAAATTAATAAATGTCTCTACTTGGAGGAAGTTTCATCGGGGCCAGCTCAAATTCAGAATTTCTTCCCTCCCCATTGGATTTCTCAATTATAGTTTTACTAACCTCATAAGCATTGGCCTGAAGTTATATTTCCATGTCTTTTCCCATATTGTATACAATTTGGTTACTCAATTCATTTCCAAGCTGTGGAACTATTTTGGATAAAAAAGCCATTCCAAGGCGACCATGTCTCATTATTCCTTTATGCTTTATAATTTTAATTGAAACCCTTTTCTTAGACTCGTTTTCTTTAAGTCTGTAGCAACTATGTATTTCTTTTAGTATTATTACTTTTATTGAAAATTCTTACTTTACAATTACCATAGTTGCAAAATTATCCAATATTTTATCCATTTTTGTCCATATATTAGTCACTTCTTTAACGTCCAATGGGTTCATGTCGCAGAAAGATGAAATTTCATTTCCTTAAGGACGTATGGTGCCATCGGTTTTCGAAATGTTGTATACTGTCATGAATAAGAATGAAAAAACAACAAATGCTTACATATTTTAAAGGATCTTCATTATTATTTTTCATCTAGAATTACACTTTTTTGTTCTTTTTCAATACATTTTTCAACATATTCGACCCATCCGTCTTTAACATTGTATGAAATGGCTTCCTCGAATTGTCTCTGTTTAGGTTTTTCGTATTTTTTCCGTTTTTATTGTAATATGGTTCATCATCTTCGTTAATTATGGCTGCATTGACGTCTAATCTGTCTTCATAATTTAAAATATTCAGAATTTCTTTTTTCAGAAGGCACTTTATTAAGAAGTAGCTTAACCTGAGAAGCGTTCACGTTTGTCGCTTAATTGCTTACTACCTTCAGATAAAACGCTTTCACCTTTTAGCGATTGTATGGCTTCCGCACTAGAATAAACGCGAAGTGTCTGACTACTTTGGGCGTAAATCGGTTCTTCGGCGAACGTCATTTTCTTTTCTGCTCCCTCTAAATTTAAAAAAGCTTCCCAAATCCTTCGATGGCGAAGGCGTCTGCAATCCTCTATTCGAAGTCGAACTATAGCTCATAGTACTCAAACTGATCCATCCATCGGCATAATATAAACCGAAGACCTCCCTTACTCATCGATTTTTGAGACATTGAAGCCATCGTGTCAAAACATGTGAAGTAAAATAAATATGAAACATGTTTTTATTTTTAGCAATCTAGAAAAATACAACAATTTCGACATGAGGTATCAAGTTGTTGAACAATAAATAACAGGCAGGAAAGAAAATTTTTTTTTAAATAACACTTTTTAATATAATAATAAAATTGCAACTTAAATATTATAGGTACAACGACATTTTTTATACAAAGCAATTAAAATGTGAGTTTATATACATGACATTATTTATAAGAATGTACATGACTTAATTTTAAGGCTTTGCTTAAAAATTGTAGGCCGGAAACCTGTTTCCTACTAAATGCACGACTTAGGTCGTTTACAACTATCATCTTTGGTAAATACTGTATTTGTATTTAATAAAATAACACATAGAGGGGAGTGAATAATAAATACAATAATAGTTGAGTACTAAAAAGATCAGAGTGATGGATAAAAAGAAAATGAGTTAAAATTTTGACAAAATCTAATTTTCTGAGTCAATTGTGCCAGCTATCTTTAATTGAAATACTATCAGTCGATAAATAAATAATATGCAAATAATAACACATTCAATGTGGATTTAGGCTTTAACTAGGTTATTTTAAACCATCTGCGAGTCAAAATTTGAACAAAAATTACAAACAAAGCAAGCTAAAATATTTTTTACAATAGTTACATTCTGTACAATATTCACAGGCTTGGTACTTTATACAATAATTTTTATGACTAGCTTCATGCATCACTTGATAAAACTGCTTAAAAACTGAAAAGTTTGATCGGAAATTGGAATTGGACTTATTTTCTATTCATCAGTCTTTGGTTTTTTCTTAAGTACAGCAGATAAGGAAGTCAATTGAACACCGCTTGGTGATTTGAGTCTTTCGTTTAAGCTGGGAGATGAAAATTCCTGCTGTACGTTAAAATAAATAAATTTCAGTCATTTCATGATTAGATAAAAAGGACAGTCTAAAGTTTACGTCTGGCGTAAAAAGTCCTGTTTTATGATGTAGGAAATGCCGGGGTGAAACGTTGAGCACAGCGAAGAGTGTGCAGGCTGCATAAACGCCGAGGGCGACCCACCAGATCAGCTGCTCGTGAAGGCGTTGTTCGAAGTTCTTAAGGACCAGGAGGCCTATCGTCAAACCGGCCAGAGCCCCAGTCAAATGTGCCACGTATGAAACAGGAGGGCCAACTGCTTCCGCTGCATATCGGTCATATATCGCAAAGCCCACATCGGCACTTGCTATAAAAAGAAAATTAGTTTTAAAGGTTAAATTCTTTAAAAGTGAGCTTACCAACAACAAAGATGCCTACAAGCCGAACGATTCCAAACTCCATATTGTTGTAATTCTATACACACAAAAAATTAGATTTTGTTTATTTTAAACTTTAATAAACTTACGAGGAGGACGTTGGCCAAATGTGCTGCCAATAAAGCATAACGCCTCCGGAGGCGCCGACAAGATAAACATCTGTGTCAAAAACTGAAGTCCCCAAAGAACCGGCGAGAACTCCAGCCATGTAGACGGTCCCTATCCGGAGAGAA